>CM056380.1:91180253-91270253 GCA_029718625.1 Synaphobranchus kaupii
AGGAAGCGGGCCTGAGATCACAAGCTTGCAAATGGGTTTGATACAGTTATAGGCTTATAATGAAATAAAATCGTTCTCTAAAACTTCCGATTTTCTCAACCTGGTGTAATTTCCCGCATGAATGATTACAGCTGTGTGTTTTTTAATGATCGCGGGAGCTTGATGTTGTAGCCTATGTCACCCACTCTCGCACCAGGAAAACAGTAGGCTACACTTTAAAATCCTTGAAACCACTGGCACCATTTACGTTGCAAACATAGAATCCACAATTACAACTGCGTTCACCGGAGACGGCAGTAACGATGAGCCAGATACATGCTTCTTAGCTGACGCTTTTATCCAAAGCGACGTGGCCTACAGTATATGAATGCATACATTGTGAAGCAGGGGTCGATGTTGGGGAGCTGATGACTTCAATACGATTTCAAAAGTGTTCATTTAATTGTTATAACACTGCCCAATTACTGTTACCATCCATATAGAACAATGCATGTTGCTAAAAATGTCATTTTAATTTTTATCTTCGCTTGACATTTTTCACGTGTTTCTTGCCCGTACTATACAATTTCTGCCCTCAACAGAGGGGAGTGGGTGGGGTTTAGAATGGAGAAGTAGACTTTTTTGATTGTAAACACAGGACCACAGCGAGGCAAAAAATCCTGCATAGTGCACCTTTAATGTGTTAATGTTAGTGTTAATGTCTTCATATTAGTGTTGATGTTCATGTATAAAGGTTAATGTAATAATGGTTCAGTGTGTTAATGTAAATGTTAGCATGTTTATCATTAAAGGTGTTAAAATGTTCTGTTAACTCTATCCACGGTGGCCCCCTTGAGACGAGTCCTCAACATACCAATTAGTATTCATATTTCTCTGACATTATAAATGAAAACTTTAAGAAAACCCAAAAAGTCTGATGCAGGATTGTTAAAAAGTATCACCGCTTGCGAAAACCTCAGCCTCTCAGTTGCACTGCAGGGCATTAAAGCAGCAGGATGCTAATAGCCCAAACCTTTGTTTACAACCTTCACCTTGCCACAGTCACAGATAATAAAATGCATATCACAAAAACTCTTGGTACCGTTTCTACATACTAAAAAATCATGTTCCGATATAGAAACAATAATACCTTATTCAAAAGTTGTATAAATAAACATTCAGTGTTTTTTCCCTTGCTCACTTTACTATGCATACATCCAATGCACTTTTGGTTTAGTAGAAATGTAATCTTTATCTACAAAATCAATCATATACGTAAACATTTTTAAGAAACCAACTACCTGGTTATGAAGCTACAACTGTTTTCTGATGAACTGTGAAGATTTTTTTATATTCCATTTAGCAAAGTCTCCATTTCCACAGAGACTACCTATCGCACTTGCGTTTCTAATATGTTGCTGTTGTTGTGTAAAAACATACATACTTTTTTTACGCATATAAAAACATTAGGCTACGTATTTTTATGTGTATTATGCATAAACTGTATGTGACCAATCTGACAAATTTATTCTGTTGCAAATTTCTGAATGGTACAGCCTCTTCTTCAATTCAAACTTTCAACCATGTGTAGACAGTGAACAGTTTTTGAGATACTGACACTTAAATTAGACAAGTAAAATCTAGGCGAAAATTGCCTCTAGTGGGCCAAAGTAAATAGGATTAATGTATTATGTATTAATGTATTAATGTATTAATGTATTAATGTTAAAATGTAGCAATGCTAATTTAGGTGAGAAAGTAGGAACCGTCTTGCTCACTTCTCTCTAAAATCCTCTGTGGGAGAGAGTGTGTACGTGCTTTTGCATGCATGTGTGTGTATGTGTATGTGTGTGTATGTGTGTGTCTGTGTGTGTACAGCATACCAGGAAGGCACAGAGCATGTAGAAGCTGATGAAGTAGATGATGGCAAAGCTGCTTCCACAGGTGTACTCCTCCCCAGGCTGGTAGTCAGACTCAGGATCGCAGAGTTTACCTGGCAAACAGGCCTGCATGATCTCCTGCCACGCCTCTCCCGTAGCACACCTGAGAGAAGGACATACCTTATACACTGCCCTCCACCTTAACACTGCCTTCCACTCCCTCACACACCAGGGAAACACCGCAAACACAGCCACGCCTTCACGCAGGTGAAATGAATCACTGTGCAGCAGGCAGGTGAAGGGTGGCCACAGTGAGAGGAGGGGAGGGGCACAGTGACTCACCGAAAGAGCAGCAGGACAGCCTGGGGAAAGGTCTGGAAGTTGTTGTTTCTGTTGATGTGAGTCCCATCCACCATGGCCACCTTCCCAAACACCTGTAACACAGAGCGCTCTATAACACCTTTGTTATATCCCAGACCGCTCTACAACACCTGTATTACAATAGAGTCTGGGTTTTCAACGGGGTCCTTGAAGGTACAGTAGGGGGTGCCTGGCCAGACTTAATATGCAATGACTAAATATAGGTTTGGGAAATATTTCTAAATATAAAATGTATTTTTTTAATGTAACCTTTTTAACTTATTATTGGGGTCCCGTGGATGTCTTTGAGCCTGTGTGGGGGTCCCTGGATCAGAAACGTTTGAAAACCCCTGCACTAGAATGTTCCTAAACACCAGTCACACAGAATTCTTATGACCTTTATTATACTACTTTGTGCTTTCTAACACCTGGAGCACACTACAGTAATCTACATCACCTTTATTACAATACAGACTGTTCTACAGTACCTGTAATACAAGACTGTTTTATGTGAAACACTATAAAAGGAAATGCATCAGGATTTAAAAAGTGTCACACAGTGTGTCTGAATTTACCTGCATTCCAATAACAGCATAGATGAAGAACAGCATGGCTATCAGGAGAGCTACATACGGCAATGCCTAAGGGACAAAAATAATACACACACAAATAATGCTCCAAAATAAATCCATACACAATGTTTCAAACAGTAGTGAGTTAACGTACTCTCTTGGGTGATCACTGATCACCACAGAGGACTGGTTTTAGCTTCAGAATACTCTATGGTGCTCATCGCAGGGGGCTGGTTTCAGCCTCAGCGTATTCTCTATGGTGATTACTCTGCAGGACTGGTTTAGCCTCAGTATACTCTCCTTGGTTATTACTGTGGATGACTGGGTTTAGCTTCAGCATACTCTCTATGGTGATAACTGTGGAGGACTGGTTTTAATCTCAGCATTCTCGCTATGGTAATTACTGTGGACGACAGGGTTTAGCTTCAGCATACTCTCTATGGTGATAACTGTGGAGGACTGGTTTTAATCTCAGCATTCTCTCTATGGTAATTACTGTGGACGACAGGGTTTAGCCTCAGCATACTCTCTATGGTGATTACGGTGGAGGACTGGTTTTAACCTCAGCATTCTCTCTATGGTGATTACTGTGGAGGACTGGTTTTAGCCTCAGTATACTCTCATTGGTTATTACTGTGGATGACTGGGTTTAGCCTCAGCATACTCTCTATGGTGATTACTGTGGAGGACTGGTTTTAGCCTCAGCATTCCTTCTATGGTGATTACTGTGGAGGACTGGTTTTAGCCTCTCCTTGGTGATTACTGTGGAGGACTGGTTTTAGCATCAGTATACTCTCCTTGCTGATTACTGTGGAGGACTGGTTTTAGCCTCAGTATACTCTCATTGGTTATTACTGTGGATGACTGGGTTTAGCCTCAGCATACTCTCTATGGTGATTACTGTGGAGGACTGGTTTTAGCCTCAGCATTCCTTCTATGGTGATTACTGTGGAGGACTGGTTTTAGCCTCTCCTTGGTGATTACTGTGGAGGACTGGTTTTAGCCTCAGTATACTCTCCTTGCTGATTACTGTGGAGGACTGGTTTTAGCCTCAGTATACTCTCCTTGGTGATTACTGTGGAGGACTGGTTTTAGCCTCTCCTTGGTGATTACTGTGGAGGACTGGTTTTAGCCTCAGTATACTCTCCTTGGTGATTACTGTGGATGACTGGGTTTAGCTTCAGCATACTCTCTATGGTGATAACTGTGGAGGACTGGTTTTAATCTCAGCATTCTCGCTATGGTAATTACAGTGGACGACAGGGTTTAGCTTCAACATACTCTCTATGGTGATAACTGTGGAGGACTGGTTTTAATCTCAGCATTCTCTCTATGGTAATTACTGTGGACGACAGGGTTTAGCCTCAGCATACTCTCTATGGTGATTACGGTGGAGGACTGGTTTTAACCTCAGCATTCTCTCTATGGTGATTACTGTGGAGGACTGGTTTTAGCCTCAGTATACTCTCATTGGTTATTACTGTGGATGACTGGGTTTAGCCTCAGCATACTCTCTATGGTGATTACTGTGGAGGACTGGTTTTAGCCTCAGCATTCCTTCTATGGTGATTACTGTGGAGGACTGGTTTTAGCCTCTCCTTGGTGATTACTGTGGAGGACTGGTTTTAGCCTCAGTATACTCTCCTTGCTGATTACTGTGGAGGACTGGTTTTAGCCTCAGTATACTCTCATTGGTTATTACTGTGGATGACTGGGTTTAGCCTCAGCATACTCTCTATGGTGATTACTGTGGAGGACTGGTTTTAGCCTCAGCATTCCTTCTATGGTGATTACTGTGGAGGACTGGTTTTAGCCTCTCCTTGGTGATTACTGTGGAGGACTGGTTTTAGCCTCAGTATACTCTCCTTGCTGATTACTGTGGAGGACTGGTTTTAGCCTCAGTATACTCTCCTTGGTGATTACTGTGGAGGACTGGTTTTAGCCTCTCCTTGGTGATTACTGTGGAGGACTGGTTTTAGCCTCAGTATACTCTCCTTGGTGATTACTGTGGAGGACTGGTTTTAGCCTCTCCTTGGTGATTACTGTGGAGGACTGGTTTTAGCCTCAGTATACTCTCCTTGGTGATTACTGTGAAGGATTGGTTTTAACCTCAGGCTCAGTATACTCTCTTTAGTGATCACCATGGATTCACCAGACCACATTAGACCACATGAACAGTCACATGAACAGTCTGAAGTTCAGGCATTGTGCAGGTCTGAATTTTTTCCTAGACTGTAGGCAAATTATGAGCCTTGAGGAGCAGAAAATCCTGTTCTCACCAATTATATATATTTATATATTATATATGTATATATTTATATATTTTTTCTCTAATGTTCTATGATGTCACAAGGGGGCTTGTCTTACCTGGAAGGATTTGATGAAAGTCCACAGCAGAGTTCGAATGCCCTCCCCTCTGCTCAGGAGCTTGACCAATCGCATTACTCGGAACAGGCGGAAGAAGGTGATGGAGATCCTGGCACTGTCCTCCGTGTTCTGCGCAAAGAGAAGACAGCATCAGGACGGGGCACCACAGAGCATGCTCAGAGCTGTGGCAGTGCTTTAATGGTAAGTGGACAACAGGGGGAGCTGGTGAGCTCACTCCCCTGCTGGTCTCTCACACACTCGTTCAGTTTAACCCCCAAGAGGGGCGGGGGCTTTCTGATGATCAAACACATGAACTACGCATGAAAAGGAGTATTGATGCCACCTAACAATTCTCACACTGCCTGGCTGTGACTAGCTCTGGGCTTTGAGCCTTATCAAGTGTCTCACAGACAGAACCCTTCTGCTATTAGGCCCCACTTAAGGACGCAAAACATGCCATGCTTTCCAGGCAACTGGTGATTTAAGCAGTGACTAGACGGTTACATTAACCCCTCCCCCATAACTCCATAAGAAGGCAGTGAGAGTCTTGGGGAATCTTTAGCATGATTCAAGCATTCCTGCTCCCTCATGCACCGAATGCCGTTAGCTCATATGCGAATAAACGTGAAGGAGATTTAAAGCACTGCCGTGCGTCACTCTGTGTGTGGGTGTGGGACAGCCACGGTGGGGTGTGGGCGGGGCAGTGGAGTGGGAGGTGGGGCATGCTGGAAAGGCTGGCCATACTTGACTGCGTGGACCAGCACAAGCATGGCTCCCGTTTGTGTCCCGAGACAGAGAGAGAGAGAGAGAGAGAGACGGCATGCGGTGCAGGTGTGCCCCACCCGCCACAGCTCACGGCCATGCAGCTGCACCGGAGGGTCAGACACGCCCACACCCCCCTGCCACTGGACAGACCGAGGACTCTGCGACACTCTCTTCCCAAAACCCAAAGAACACACTACAAAAAAGAAAAGAAAACCTCAAATACAAACAAAATGTCAAACTCAACTCCAGACAGGCCTGATATAACAGGCGACACATCCCAAATGGAAACAAACAAACAAGTAACAAAGAAAAAACCCAAAGCAAAGTCAAGACGGGGCTGGGACGGGGGCCTGAGCCGGAGCCAGGGTGGGGCCAGAGTGTGGCCCAATATTGGGCGGAACATCTTACCCCAGACTCATCCACCTGGGGAGCCTCTGTGGGCTTTAAAATCAAAGATCTGTGTTAATAACTAACACACAACTTTATCACAACGTTTCTCTAATGTTAATACTTAACACACAACCTTATCACAACATATCTCTAACATAAATAACTGACACAAACTTTATCATGATTCTTAGTAACTAGCACACCTTATCAGAACGGCTCTATAAAATGTAAGGGTAACATACAAACCTTATTATCTGTTTTGCAACAACAAACAATGACATCAAAGTCAACCTGCAAGTTTTAATCACTGTACGTTCCAGCTGTACAGACCAGCCCTCAGTGGGAACATAATGCACCATTAATAATCCTTTCAGATCCACAGCGATATATCATTAACACAGTGTTGTCACAGCATTTTGGTAAGGATAATGAATTGGAAGCCTTGCTAAAATGCTGTTATTCAGGTTTCTCTAACGTTAATGACAGAACACATCACAGCAGGCACACTGCTGTGATGTCAGGACACACTGAACACAATGACACAATGAACTGGAGACTTAACAAGCTTAACGAGACATGCCCTATATGGCAGTCTAGCACTGCATACCCATGTTCATACAGATACCTACTTATCTGTCAAACAAAGTAGGAGTGGCCTACTGTACCCCTCAGCATTGGAGCCAATTCAAAAGCATGGAACTGTGGGTGGAAACCCCTCATAGCAGTAGGAGCCAGCACAGGACAACCCACAACACTACAAAAAAACTTTGGAACACAGAACAAGAGGCTAACCAATCAGAGCGCTTGAAACAGCAAGCAGACCTCACTGCAGGTCAGTGCGGCACAGTGTCACCGTTATCAACACATACAAACACCCCTGAGAACATAACTGTGTGTAAATGAGTAGAAATGAAAAAGGATGTAGAAGTTCCTGTGTTGTGGGAACCTAGCCGTAGCGATAATGACACATGCTCAGACAAGCACTCCACGCAAGACCCTGAGCCATAAGCCAGCTTCTTTCACTCTGTACTGTAGCAACCCATGCAGATCTGAGAGAGAGGGAAGAGAGAAAGGAGAGGTACACACAAAGGAGACAAAGAGAGAGATAGAGAAAGAGAGAAATAGAGACAAGAGAGAGCAGCCAGTGAGGGCCATGCACCTGCCTGAGGTTTACACACCTGCTCCCTACACACCAGCTCCTCTCTGCTAAAGGAGCTTACTACAGGAGACAGGACAGAGAGCACACAGTCATTCAAATGAGAGCAGGAAAAGCAACTGCGTTACAGACCAGTGGGACTTGAGAGAGAGAGAGACAGAGAGAATGACAGAGAGAAAGACAGACAGAGAGAGAGAGAGACTGAGAGAGAAAGACAGACAGAGAGATACAGAGGAGAGGGACTGAGACTGAGACTTTGTACACAGACTCGGTTACACCCACTGCTCTGGAGAGATTAACTAAACCAGTCATTTTTGCTGCTCTGCGTGTGATTGAATATTCACCCTGCTGCTCTGCTTGTGATTGGACACTCAGCCCTGCATGTGTTTGGATATTCGACCTGTTGCACTGTTTATGACTATATATTCACTGTGCGTGACTGGATATTCAGCCCAGTATGTGATTAAATATTCAGCTAGCAGCCCAGTGCATGATTTAATATTCAAGCCTGTGTGTGATTGGATATTCAGTTCGCTACCCTGCATGTAATTGAATATTCAGTAAGTGCAAGACAGACAGTCATGTAAGACAGATGATGAAGAGAGCATGAGATAGAGATGGAGGCAGAGGGGAGGTGAGGAGGGTGGGTATGAACTGACCGGAGGAGTGTGGAGCGGGTGCCCCAGCGCCATCTGCAGGAGGGGAGGGGAAGGGTATGGGTGATGTTAGGAGGAGGGATGATAACATCACCACACAAATGCACAAACACACACACACACACACACACACACACACACACACAGGTACAGTGCCTTCAAAAAGTTTTCACCATACGTTGATTATTTTTCATTTTTCTCTCATCAAATTAAATATTTTAAAATGAAAGATCAACAATCTCTTAGGGAGAGTGGCTAGATGGAAGCCATTACTGAGAAAGGTCAACATTATATCATGCCCGGAGTTTGCCAGAAGCCATGTGACAGACCCAGAGACCTTCTGGAAGAAGATTTTAGACTAAAACTTAGAACTCAAAATCTAAATTTGGTGAAGGGCTATGTTTGATGTAAAATAAAACACAGTTTATCACCCAGGTAACACTATGCCATTGGGTTGTTTTTCAGCAGGAGGGACTGGAATGATTTTTGCCATCAAGGGCAAGATGGATGAAGCCAAATATAAGCAAATCCTTGAACATTACCTGTTTCAGTCTGCAAGAGATCTACATTTAGGCAAAGATTAATGTGCAACAGGAAGGGTAATGAATAAGGTCAGAATTCTGGAACAACCCAGCCAAATCCCAGACTTAAATCCCATTGAAAATATGTGGTATGATGGGGGGGGGGGGTACTATTTTAAATGATAAATTGAGAAATGCTCACCTTAATTTGTGGGGAATAAAAGTTTATATTTTTTGTATCATAAATGTGTTGGATTTATTATGTTGGATTTATTTATTTTTATTTATTATTTAAATTTATACAAATTTTAAGGTGTGACAGGACAAAATGTCAACTAGTTTGATGGGGTGGTAAATACATTCTGAGGGCACCGTACACACATACAGACACACACATGCATGCGGCGGTATATGTCACACAAATGAGTGAAACAGAGGAGGTAAACCACAGGGGCTGTTCTTATCATAGATATAGGATGACCTGCTTGGCATGTCCACTAAAAAAAAGCAGCAATATTGGGCAGGAATTAACAATCACAGAAGAGAGTTTTTGCTAGTAATTCTACATCTATGTAAAAAAACAGCAGACGTACAGCATGCGGGGCAGCAATGAGATGTCTGACTAACGCAGGTGCACACAAACTCACACTAACAAACATGCACACACACTAATACACGCATAAACACAAACATAATTACACGTGCTCACGTACACACACGCACGCACGTACGCACGCACACACACACATACAAACACACACTAATACACGCATACACACAAACATAAGTACACGTGCTCACGTACACACATGCACGCACGCATGCATGCACACATACACACACAAACACACAAATATACACACACATTCGCACTCGAACACACACCAATACACGCATTCACACAAACATAAGTACACATGCTCACGTACATGCATGCACGCACAGATACACACACAAACACACACATACACACACAGAAACATGCACGCGCACACACACACACACACACACACACACACACACACACACACACACACACACACACACACACATACACACAAACACACGCACATACACACACAAACACATACACACACAAAAGGGCAGCAGAAGCAGTGGTGCAGCTCAGAAAGCAATGGATAGACCAGCCTCTGTTAAGCGCTTATACAATGTTCTCTCACTGTTTCCATAATGTTGAGGTGCAAACCTTGAGAGAACATCATGGTGTGCAGTGATATGTGTGTTTGTAAGTACCATTAAGATGTGTGTAATATCCCTGTATGTGCATATAGTACTCTTTGTCCATGTGTACAATACTGTACCTGTGCGTATGTGTCTGTGTGTGCCTAGAAATGTCTGTGTGTACAATATGTGTACAGTGTTTGTGTACTGTTGTGCTTGTGTAGACAGTGTGCAATGCAGAAGTGAAAATGACATTAGCACACCAGTGGCTAGAGTCAGGTTAGTCATCCACCATTTTACTCAGTCTTTATGAACTAAGTGCGTCTGCTGTAACCTGCAGATTACTATACTACACAACAGTAAACCATAGGCAAAGGATAAAACCATAAGTTTTTTGCACCTGATTGAGAATTTATCTTTAACGAAGGGCATTATCTTCGTAGATTAGGAATGACTCAATTCTTATTTTAAATAATTATTTTAAAAATAATTATTTTTAAGTTCTAGATGACCAAACTATCTGAAAAGATTTTTCATCAAGAGTTGAAAACGTTGTAGAGAAGATTCCAAGCAACTCAAGGTGTTTGTTATACTTGCCTCTACAAGTTTCTGGGACACAGAGTGAACAGAAGCATACGTTAGACAGCCAGAACACACACATCCACACGCATGATACACCAGATCACACGTGTTACCGTTACAAGTAAAACCTGCACTTATAAGCGACATGATATATCACATATACAGGAACAAAGTGCTGAAGTTCCTCATTACTCATTCACATGTAAATACAGGTGCTTATTGTATTCCCAGTGATTGCAAATAAACATGCACATACAGTAAACTATACAGACTGTCAGCTGACCCAGATGTGTGTGTGTGAGAGAGAGAGGGATAGAGAGAGAGAGAGAGAGAGAGAGAGAGAGAGAGAGAAACCTTGACCCTAACATTGCATCTGTCATTTGTTATAACAGTGTGCACAATAATTATTTTTCACAGAACATAAAACAAACATGGTCAAAACTTAGTCTTGCAATAAAAGCTGTGCCATCTTTGAACTGAGATGCATTAAAAATGATTTAACAAGTAATAATAATACTAAAAATAAGAATTTTACCTAAATATTAATTTCATTAAAATATTTTCATACACTTTCATTGGCCACATAGCACTTATATACTGTAAGAAGTGTGTGATGTTGTATGAATGATGAGGGGTGTCTATTTCAGTGTAGGGGGTGGAGTCTAACTGTCAGGAGGGTGGAGTCTAAGGCACAACTTTACTGCAAGACTACCATTTCAGAAAGCGAACCAAACAAAAGGTGGCAGAATAGCCGGTACTTACATTGACTTCTGTGATCGCAATGTCCACCACGCTACCAACCACTATTAATGCATCAAACGTGTTCCATGCATCAGTGAAGTAGTGCTTTTAATGCAAGCAGCCAGGAACAGGGGAGTACGAAATAAAACAAAGAGTGAAGGAGAAACAGAGAGACAGAGAAAGGGAGAGAGAAAAGAAAAGAGACAGAGGGGAAGACAGGGAGGGAGGGAGGGAAAGGAAGGCAAAGAGAAAAAGAGGTAAAGAGATTAAAAAGAGGTAAAGAAAAGCACAGCCTGTCTGTAGGAAGTAGAGAGGGACTTAGTTAGAGAGCGGATAGTGATGGCAGTTCTGGAAAACAGAAGAGTCAGTGTGCTGCAGGAAGGGCAGGGCATACTCACGTCTATCTCACTGAGGACGATGTCTACTATGCTGCCACATACCACCAGCGCATCAAAAACATTCCAGGCATCTCCAAAATAGCCCTACGTAAGGGCCAAGTACCCAGCGAGGGGAGGGCGGTTAGCACACCAAACTCAGCAAACGACAATAAAAAATACACGCGTATATAACCTGGTCATGTGACCCACACAGAGGCCACATGACCAACACAAAAGTCATGTGATGTACACAGGCAACATGACCTACACATAGGCACATGATACACCATGTGACCCTCACACAGGCTGTATCCCCCGCATATATGCCATGTGACCCTCACACAGGCTGTATCCCCCACATATAGGTCATGTGACCTACAATCAGTCACATGCCATGTAGGCCATGTGACCCACACACAGATCATGACCCCACAGTGAGGCATCTGCACACTGAAAAACTCTCCACTGCACTCCCAGAATCACATGCAAAGGTATTAGTAACCCTTTCCCACTGTAGAGCTGGTGTTGGCTTTGCAATGCAATGCAAAATGCAGGGCTCCTAGGATTCCATTTTTCAAAAAGGCAAATTCCGCTTTTAAAAAAAATCCTTTTTAAGCCATTTGTCTCCCTGTTCATTTACAAACTACCTTAAAATATATGTATATAATAATGCAAACTTGTGGCGATTCCATGAAAATGAAATCGTAGGAGCCCTAAAAAATGTGATGATTCAACTATTCAATTTCATGTAGGCCTGCTCATCACCTTATTTTAAAGACCCTGTGCAATCAAAATCAAAAATTATAAACTATAAAAAACTATAATCTATACATAAAGGACCAAGGTAAACAAATAAGATGATATCAAGCCTATTTTATTTAGCTGCGATTTTAAGTTTGTGTTTGTTTTTTTATCCTGAAAGCAACTAAGTTGTTAAACTGCCCACTACAGAAGTAGTATTTGCATTGGTCACTTGGAGACCAATACAAATACTGCTGCTGCTGCTACTTATACAATAAGCTGTGCAACTGTTTACTGGACTGCCAATCTAATGAACTTTGTGAACATCCATGCAGAATATCCATGCCAAGTCAGACTTCCAGCTTTCGTGTTTTGAAATGGCACACTTTACTATTCTTTTCCGCTTTATAAATGGGAAAAACGTAAGTATACACCTATATTGTATGGCCTAAGGAACACTAAATGCAATATACAAGTTTTTGCACGGGGTCTTTTCTGTAGTGTTTTAATGTGTTATTGCTGTGGAGTGCCTTCCCTGTAAAGGGGTGTTGCAGTATTATTGTGGTCATTGTAGATCCCCCTGCTATAGAGAGAGTTCAGTACTGCTGTGCAGTACTGTACTGTAAAGCCCTGTTGTTGTAGAGCAGAGAGGGCTAAACCGTACCCGGCGGCCAAATTTGGCCAGCCAAGGACATTAGCTTTGCCTGTGAAAGGGGTGGTAATTAAAAAAAGAAATCACCTTAAAAAGCAATGAGATTTGGAAATGTAATATTTTGGTCTGCAGGTCATTGCAAAGATTAAGGTTTGTCCCACTAAACTGAAAACACTGGGCATGCTTGCTGTAGAGGGAAGTGTGGTGAAATAACTGTAGCTGAGCTCATAATAGTCATAATATTAATGTAATAAAAGTAACTAAAATGTCAGATCATGAATATGATTCGGGCTAATTACATAATTAAGAGCAGAAGTTGGCATGAAATCCAGAAATGGCTGTGGCCCTCATTAACCTCCCCTGGTGTACGGGATAATGGCTACCCGATGGCACACTACAGGGCCCAGAGTGTCATAGACTTGACCCTGATACATGCTGTACCTGGGTAAAGGCTAGAGCCATGGTCTCTTTTACCACCCTGCTCAAAAAATGTTTTACTGTCCAATAATGAAACTGACTTAACGGACAGTCGGTCACACTGACTTTGGATTTGCGACTTTAATTGTTACAGTTTCTTTGTGAACAAGAGAGATTTGTGGAAACATATGAGGCTAATTTATTATCGCTTATTATTGCTTAATCTATGTGGTGGGTTTGTGAATAATAATTAAGTGTGTCTGAAATCAAATGTGAAATGAAATGTAAATGCACTATGTGCCAGAGAGGGGGGGCTGTGGATGTGAATGCACTATGTGCCAGAGAGGGGGGGCTGTGAATGTGAATGCACTATGTGCCAGAGAGGGGGCACTGTGGATGTGAATGAGTGGGACACATCACACAGAAAATCACTCCACACCACACCAGGGTCTTACCAACATCCGGTCCTTTTTCTGCACACAGAGCTGAGGTGACATGTGTCGGTTACAAACTGCACTTCATCAACGCCTCATCATTCACATACTCAAACCAAGCACCATATGGTTACAGATTCCAACTCATTATGTTTAGTGCTTTAGCCAATAATCTTGCCAGAGCAACTTATAAAGGTGGAACTCAACTCATGCAACCAAAATCCACTATATATTATATTACATAAACGTTGAATATAACTAAGTAATTTTTATGGTTTAGGGGTTTTCTTATTAAATAAATGTTGATATTAAAGCAATTTCAAAAGGCTAGACTTTGATTGACCGAAGTTATTCAGTGCCAAAACCATCAGTAAAACATTTTAAAGAGGATCAGCCAAAGAGGATCAGTTTGAAATGTATAGCATGTTTAAGACCTTTCTGGCATAAGGTATATTTGTTTGTTTAGTTAATAATTAGTCAAAACACAGCGTCTTCCTCCAACTCATGTCTGTGCGAGCCTGGCTTGTGAACTGCGGTGTTATAAAGCAGTCGTGGTTGACACGCTTGGGAGGAGAACACATGCTTGCCTGCATTGTTCAAAATTAAGGACTGTTAAAAATGCAACTAGACATTCCAATTTGAGGAGAAAAATTGGGTAGACAATTCTGAAAGCAATATACATACATAAATATCACTGAGACATTTTTATGTTTTTGAAAGAAATTGATACTTTTATTTACCAAGGTAGCATTAAATTGATAAACAAATACAGTCAAGACATTGATAATGTTAGAAACTACTATTTCTATTTAATTATATTTATACTTTAGCAACTGTAGCCACTTTTTACACATAGTAAGTCCCCCACATTTTAGGGCACCAAAAGTAATTAACATAAATTTAAATGAAGTCATCATATTTAATATGTGGTTGCATATCCTTTGCATGCCATGAATTCCTGATGTCTGTGACCCAACAACATCAAAAAACTCTTGATATCTTATTTTCAGGTACTTGCACAAGCGATACTCTAACCTTTCTTCATTTGAATGGATCTCTATGGGAATTGGGGGGTGGGACGAGATTAAGCTGTAAATTATACAGGAATGGGGGACTATGTGTAAAAATGTAAAATGGGGGAACTATGTGTAAAAATGTAAAATGGGGGAACTATGTGTAAAAATGTAAAATGGGGGGACTATGGGTAAAAAGGGCAATTGCTAAAGTAGAAATAGAATGAAATAGAAATTGTAGTTTATAACATTATCAATGTCTGGACTGTATTTTTTGATCAATTTAATGCTACCTTGGTGAATAAAAGTATCAATTTCTTTCAAAAACATAAAAATGTCTCAGCGATTCCAAACTTTTGAACAGTAGTGTACATACACATAAATAGAGCTGTAGAGTTAATACTCAGTAGGAAACAGACCAGAAACTGGCTGTGTGACCTTTCCCTTCACATCACAAACACATCTGTGACTGGAAGCGGTAAAATGTCAAATCGTCTCTCAGAGCAAATCAGAGCTTTTAATAAGGGGTTTTATCCCTACAGTTGATGTGATAAAGGAATCATTCACAGAGATCACAGGAGGCTCCTCAAGGGTCAGAGGACATTACTGAATGGTAGGCTTCAGTGGACTGATCCTGGATCAGGTGAAGAGAGGAAACACAGTGTGTGTGTGTGTGTATGTGTGTGTGCGCATATATGATTAGAGTCAGTCAGCTGATCCTGTATCGGGTAAAGACATACCTTGGGTTTGAAGGCGATGAGCTTGAGGACCATCTCTACGGTGAAGACGGCAGTGAAAACCATGTTGAGAATGTCCATCACATAGTTAAATAGAGGAGACTGGCCATGATGCTGGAGAGGCAGAGGGAGGGTTGAGGGAACAAGCACAGTAGATTTACTACAATATAAATCTCTTAAACACAATTTTCCTTGTTAAAAGATCATCTTAAAATGAAGGCAGCAATGTAACGGCAGGGCTTGTAGAAGAGCAGACAGGGGAAAAACAGGCTGAAGCTTATGTTGTTAGGGGTGGAGCTAACAGCCACACAGTGTTGTATGGGGTGGAGCTAACAGCCACACTGTGTTGTATGTGGTCGAGCCAACAGAGCCACAGTGTTGGTAAGGGCGAACCTAATTGAGCTACACTGTGTTGTTAGTGTTGGAGCTAATGCAGCCGCAAAGATTGTTGTTAGGGGTTCAGCTAATGCAGGTACTAGTCAGAGTGTTTCTAGGTGTCATCTAATATGGGGATGGGCTTGTGTAACAGGGGCGGAGCTTACCTGTACAGCCAGGCAGACAGTGTTGAGCATGATGAGTACAAACATGATGTATTCGAATCCCGTGGAGTTCACCACATACCAGAACTTGTACTGATATGGGTTCTTAGGGATGTATCTACGCTGTGGCCTTGCCTTCAGAGCATACTCCACACACTGACGCTAAAAAACACACACAGAAACAATCAAGGGTTAGGACACAGACACAAAAACGCACACACACAAACACACACATTTATGCTAAGAAACAAACACACAAGTTAGGACTGTCATTGTATCTCTCTGTGTGTCTCACTCACACGCACACGCACACGCACACGCACACGCACACGCACACGCACACGCACACGCACACACACACACACACACACACACACACACACACACACACACACAGCAGTGATGCAATAGCCTGTTTAACCCAACTGGTTGAGTAGACAGCTGTCACATTGGCGCAGTTCTGACCTGGTTCTTGTCCAGCTCACAGTTCTTATACTCCTTTTCTCCCTGCTCTTGAAAGGTGACGATGACGAAACCCACAAAGATGTTCATCATGAAGAAGGCGATGATGATGATGTAGATGATGAAGAAGATGGAGATCTCCACACGGTAGTTATAGATGGGGCCCATGTTCTCACGGTTGGAGTCGATAGCCTTGTAGAGCAGCCTTAGAAATGGGCAGGGGGCAGAGTCAATGAAGGAAGAGCAGCAAAGGGCATAGCCAATGAAGGAACAGCAGCAAAGGGCATAGCCAATGAAGGAACAGCAGCAAAGGGCATAGCCAATGAGGCAACTGCACCACGGTGTGGCCAATGTACCATCTTAAAGGATAGGTTCAATATTTTTGAACCGAGGCCCTATTGACAATAGTGTTGGATTATTGTACATAGCATTCGCTGATCGCTTACAAATTTAGTTTGATACCCTTTTGCTGCATCCTCAGACACAGCTCAAATAGATATACATTGGGGCAAGGTTTGCAGCCAATTAAAGAGTTTACAAACTACTTAAGAGTTTTAGCTGTCTAGCTAACTAGCACATGTTAGAAAATGGGTCACAAGTGGTCACTAAGTCACTTTTCACACGCTTCCACTCTACGACCATGATAGCCTGAGGCTCTGGCTGATTGTTATACAGGCGGATATCAACAGTCCTAGCCGTGATCTTCCTTTGGCTGACCATAGGGTGTGTGGTGATCATTTTGACAGAGATAATTATTTGCAAATATCAGAGGAACGAAAACGAGCACATAAATATTTCAACTAATCAGCTGTTTCCTGTGTTGGACGGACTCCTGCTGCAGCACCACCAAACACCAGAGTTGGTGGTGGTTACAGGTATGTAATGTAGGCAGAAGGCTAACTGCGCGGATGTAGCCAGACTAAGAGATAGAAGGATGCAACTTCCCAAGCCCATAACTTTTGATATAATGCTCTGTCTGCTATCATTTCAGTAGACACATATGAATATACTGCAAGCTTCCAATTTATCATGGATTTTGAAGGCTGCAAAATTTGCCACAATGTATTCCTATTGGAGTAGTGTCTGAGGATGCAGCAAAGAGGTATCAAAGTCCATTTTTAAGCGATCAGCGAAATCTTGGTCTCTACTATTCATGATCATTCAAGACTGAAAATATGGCAAAAATACCTAAATTATCCTTTAAAAATCTCACTATCATAAATGTCCATTAACAGTCAACATTCAGGTATTTAGCAGTAATGCGTGTAACACCATCATGTATCATGATGGTGATGGAATGGTCTTTGTTGTCAGTGAATATTCAGTGAATGATCGGTATATGGTCAGTGAACCAGAGTAGTAAGTGAGGTCAGTGAGTGGTCAGAGAGGTGGTCTTACGCAGGCCAGCCCTCAAAGGTGGAAACAGTGAACAGGGCCATCATCGCCATGAGGACGTTGTCGAAGTTGAACTCGCTGTTGTGCCAGAGTCTCTGCCGCACAGCTGGCTGGTTGACGTCTCCGTCTTTATACAGGATGTAGGACCCCCTGAGAGAAGGAGCGCACACATACTCTATGGTAATTACTCACATAGGGTCACCACAGTAATGTTACTACAATAATGACTCTTACGTGGTCACTATAGTAATGATTCAGACATGCTCTGCTTCAGTGGATTCAGTGGATACTTAAGATCACCACTCTTTTCTGTCCTAGGACAGCCTCCCCAACACCAGACCATCAGAGGCACTTGCCATCTTCCACCGCAAACTGAAAACCCATCGCTTCGGAGACCACCTGGACTAAGCCCCTACCCTGCACCTAACTTCAATAAAATTAAAACTTGCCTAATCCTTACTTACTTCCCTAACCTTAAAGAAAATTGCACAAATTGAGTGGAAGGTAATTATAAGAGTTTATGCTTGATGAATATCTGGTGAAAAAGTTATCATGTACTGAAAAACTTATACTGTAAATCACCCGGGATAAGAGCATCTGCAAAGAGATATAAATGTAAATGCAATGATTATTACACCATCACTATGGTCTTGACTGTTACATGGGCGCTACTGTACTGAATCTTACACCGTCACCACAGTAACGACTCTCACATGAACACAATGGTAATGATTATAACACCATCACTATGGTAACAACTCTTACACAGTCACTACAGTAAGGCCTCTTACTGTAAAGGAACAGAAATTAACTCACTTGCATTCCTCAGGAATGGATTTGGCCTCATCTGTGCATCGGTAGAACTTCCCCTGAGATACAAAAACCAAGATGAGCAAAGGAACTGGGCACTGTAATATGCTGTCAGTTGATGCAGAGTTGTCCTCAGTGCTGTACTGCACTGCCTCAGTAGCGTGGGGCAGCAGTCTAGTGGTTTATGAATTGGGTTTAGTTCCCAGGTGTGACTCTTCCATTGCACCCTTATGGAAGTAAGTTGTAAGGAAGTAATTGGAAAGGAACGTCTGTTAAATGCTTAAGTGTGTGATGCACCTTGAAGAGCTGCACTCCGATGCAGGCGAACATGAACTGCAGCAGTGTGGTGACGATCATGATGTTTCCAATGGTCCTGATGGCCACAAACACGCACTGAACCACATTCTGTGGAGACAGAGATCAAGGATTATGGGTCAGGAGTCAATTGTTATCTCCAATTTGGTAACATATTGCTATACTCAGTTTAAAAAAAGTCCCTTGTACTTTTTGAACTGCATTTGTATTTTTATTAGATGCACATTTGCATAAATACCTTCATACATTTCAATATATAGAAATATTCTGATATCTACACATTTTAATTTGTTTTAAATTTGTAGGACTTAATCATCTTTCTTTGTCCACACAGTGCCCTGAACTGGTGAGCTGTAGAAAGATCAGTCTGTAGGAATACTTTTTTTGTTCATATCCAGTCTTATAAGGAAAGGGAAGAGGGGGATGGAGAAGGGGAATAATACGTAAGTTACTTTATTGACCCCGTGAGGTAATTTGTCCTCTGCATTTTACCCATCCTAACTCCCTAGGAGCAGTGGGTAGCCACAGTGTGGCGCCCGGAGACCAACTCCAGTTCTGAGACCAGTGCCTTGGTCAAGGGCAATGGCAGGAGTATACCTAACCTGACACTCATGTCCTTGGTGTGGGAGAACACCGGAGTACCTGGAGGAACCCCACACAAACAGGAGGAGAACATGCAAACTCCACGCAGAGAGGACCAGGACCGGGATTCGAACCCAGAACCTCTTTCTGAGAGGATTGCAGCTGATGTAAAGAGAAAGAGGAGCATGGAGGAGAGGAAAAGCAGGATAAGAGTTTGAAGAAGATGAGAAGTGGTGGACGATGAGGATAAGGGTTGAGTAAGAGGAAGAAGAGGACGAGGCTGGAGGAAGAGAATGAGAGTTGAGGAAGAGGAACATGAAGATGAAGGTGGAGGAAAATGAGAGTGGAAGGACATGATGAGGATTGAGGAAGATGATGGTGGGAAAGAGGAGGTACCTTGAGGCCCTTGGCTCGGTTGATGGCCCTCAGGGGCCGGAGCACCCGCAACACTCTCAGAATCTTCACCACCGAGATCGCTGAAGACCTGCACACCAAACACCAGGTCAGTAACAGACACACATTATACACATACTGTATATACACACACAAACACACACACACGTGCACACAAATAATAAACACATGTACACAAACAGAGACATTTCATCACTGTCCACAATCTCAGAACTACATACTACAATCTAAAAACCATGACAACAATGCTAGTGTTTAGACCACAGTGCATCAGTCTTTACATTGGTACAGAGGAGCACGTCAGCCTCTATATGGATTCAGCTCAAAGATTCAGACTGTGCCTGGTGGTTCAGTCCTCTGGGGGGCTGGGCATGTGAAAGGGGGTGTGGCCATCATATACTCACTGAATTCCAAAAGACACCAGTGACACACCCACCACCAGCAGGTCCAGCAGGTTGAAGTAGTTTCTGCAGAAGGCGCCCTTGTGCAGGAATGCACCATATGTGGTCATCTGTGTGGGGTGAGGGGGGGGGCAGGGGGCATTAGAGCTCTATTCACAGGTCCCTCCCATCACAGTTACAGTATTTTTACTATCCCACGCACAGACCCTAACCCTAACCCCCCTACTTTGGCTCCAAACAACTCCCACACAATTACCTGCACCTTCCCTGGGGAAAGTCAACACTGAGTGAGGTTCAGCCACCCCTCACCACCGTGGCAGACTTGCATGAATGCAGGAGTAAGATATTTATTTTAATGTGCTACTAGAAAGCCAAGCTCGTGGCAATAAAACATGCAGTTTGTTGCCGAGTTTGTGTGCCAACACCGGAGCGATAGCAGTCAAGAAAAAAAAGGAAAAACAAATGTCTCACAGTAACATTCATGTCTGCCACACCATCACAGTCCCCTCCCCTCCCCCATACCGTTCCATTTCAACCCACCTCACCACTCCCAACAACCAAACATACCCCCCTCCCCTCCCCCATACCGTTCCATTTCAACCCACCTCACCACTCCCAACAACCAAACATACCCCCCTCCCCTCCCCCATACCGTTCCATTTCAACCCACCTCACCACTCCCAACAACCAAACATACCCCCCTCCCCTCCCTCATACCGTTCCATTTCAACCCACCTCACCACTCCCAACAACCAAACATACCCCCCTCCCCTCCCCCATACCGTTCCATTTCAACCCACCTCACCACTCCCAACAACCAAACATACCCCCCTCCCCTCCCCCATACCGTTCCATTTCAACCCACCTCACCACTCCCAACAACCAAACATACCCCCCTCCCCTCCCCCATACCGTTCCATTTCAACCCACCTCACCACTCCCAACAACCAAACATACCCCCCCCCCCCTCCCCCATACCGTTCCATTTCAACCCACCTCACCACTCCCAACAACCAAACATACCCCCCTCCCCTCCCCCATACCGTTCCATTTCAACCCACCTCACCACTCCCAACAACCAAACATACCCCCCTCCCCTCCCCCATACCGTTCCATTTCAACCCACCTCACCACTCCCAACAACCAAACATACCCCCCTCCCCTCCCCCATACCGTTCCATTTCAACCCAACCTCACCACTCCCAACAACCAAACATACCCCCCTCCCCTCCCCCATACCGTTCCATTTCAACCCACCTCACCACTCCCAACAACCAAACATACCCCCCTCCCCTCCCCCATACCGTTCCATTTCAACCCACCTCACCACTCCCAACAACCAAACATACCCCCCTCCCCTCCCCCATACCGTTCCATTTCAACCCACCTCACCACTCCCAACAACCAAACATACCCCCCTCCCCTCCCCCATACCGTTCCATTTCAACCCACCTCACCACTCCCAACAACCAAACATACCCCCCTCCCCTCCCCCATACCGTTCCATTTCAACCCACCTCACCACTCCCAACAACCAAACATACCCCCCTCCCCTCCCCCATACCGTTCCATTTCAACCCACCTCACCACTCCCAACAACCAAACATACCCCCCTCCCCTCCCCCATACCGTTCCATTTCAACCCACCTCACCACTCCCAACAACCAAACATACCCCCCTCCCCTCCCCCATACCGTTCCATTTCAACCCACCTCACCACTCCCAACAACCAAACATACCCCCCCCCCCCTTTACACAGAGTAGAAATGAGAAAAAGAGGCAAAAAGTACTGTAAATAATAAAAGGAAAGAGGAATTCAGTACCAAGTGCATGTAAATGGTGTGGGCAGGTAGAGGCTCTTTAAGTCAGGGAAGTAGGGGGCCAAAAGCATCAAAGAGACTCTACTGGCACCACACCTTAAACAGCAGGCCTTTATTTATATGCACTTACCAGTCAGTTAAGGAAAAGCAGAGTAACCATGTCAAACTGAAAAAAGGACATGGTCCTTTTGCTCCCTCTTTTACTTTGTATCTGAATACCCAGTCAGTAATGATGCGGCAATGAGGCGAATTAAGCTGCGATTCTGGGCTCCCTTCCAAATATAAATGTCAAGGGGGACCCAGCTGCAGTCACAAATTCCATGTGCGCTTTAACAAAGGATTTGTGTCCCCAAACTGTGTTTTTAATATTATCATTATTCTTTTTTAATCGGTTGAGCTCTTTAAAGACAGCCACAGAGCAGCAGCCATGCTGAGATAAAACCCCCCTCCCCTTTTTGTAAAGGGGTAGAGCTAAGATTTGCCAGTAATAGTCAATCAAATTTGGTTTGAATCAATCAAAAGACTGCTCAACAAAATACTATTATTTTGTGGAGGTTAGGTTCCAATGCCACATTTTGCACATTTTTTTTGGAATGGGGGGGGGGGGTCCTAAGACCTTGTTGTTTTGGCCAGCGCTACCACATTGGCTGTGTCTAAGTTGAGTCCAACAGGGGGCGTTCTTATATGCAACCCCCATGCTTGGCATGCTGCTTCTCTATTCCGCTAATGAGGAGAGAGAGAGAGAGATGGGGGGCGTGCCGGACCCAGAGACAGTCCCCGCCCAATGTTTGGGTTTAAAAGAGGTGCCATGGAAACAGAACACAGGCCAGCTTCTATTAGGTGGCAGGTGACACGGGAGGTAAGATGCAGCAAGTCTCTGATAGCCAGAGAGAGGTTACCTTCAGTATGATCTCAAATGTGAACATGCTAGTGAAGACATAGTCTGCATAGCCTAGGACCTGAAAAGGTGACAAGACGGGTTACAGTGTTACTGCAGACACTGACAGCAACGGCACAGTGACATGGAGCTCAGCATTTACCTTCAACAGGATCTCAACTGTAAAGATTGTCGTGAACGCATAGTCAAAGTAACCAAGTATCTGCAAAAGCAACATACATGTTTAACAAAAACACAACAGCACATAGCCAAGAGGGAATAAAGCACTTTTACAACACTTTTACAACAAGAAATAATAAGGGCCCATTACTCATTTTTATTGATGTATCATATACTAGTGTCGTTTTGACCAGCTTTGTAATTCCATCATCAATTCAAATGTACTGTATCATGGAGCTATAGTGACATAAGTTAGTGTTCCCACAGAACACACCCCCCCCCCCCCTGCTCTAATCTGAAACAGCATCACTGGCTTTGAGAAAGAAAAGGAAAGCAGGTCAGTATATGCAAACACAGCAAGCATCTTTTTCATCAGTCATTTTCACATTCGTATTCAAAAGATCCTTCTAGGATTACAATGAACACTGCGTGTGTTTACAGTACACTTTGTACATTCTACAAAAAATCCATGAGTGCATTTGTGCATGTGTGGGTACATGTGTATGGGTGTTAATGCCTGCATGAGAGTACGTCCAAATATTTAAGTGGGTGGCTTATTTTAAATATATTTAAAATGAAACATCAAAAGTCTTCACGCAAATAAATAATATGTGTATATGTAGATATAACAAACCCCTAATAAAATAAAAATTATGTACAAATACAGTGTATTTTTAGGTTTTACGGATGTAGTCTGCTCTCAATGGAAGCCTATTCAGACCCAAGATATGTGCACGGAAAGTAAATTTTAAGTCAAAAATTGTGCACTTCAGCAGTTTAACTCATTCAGTGCTGTGGGCGATATAAGTCGACCAAAATACGAACGGTCTAAAGTGCCGAGGGTGACTAACGTCAACCACAGCCGTCTTTACACTGCTATACTGGTAAAGAATTCCGGATTTGCGTTGGAAAAATATTAAACAATGAACAATTTACACTGACGTTCTTTTACCGCCTTTTACCCGGATTTGCTCTTTTTTTACATGGTTCTAGACGGCAATATTTTTTAAGTTATATTTATTCTATGTTTTAAATTTCATCTAGAATAACAGACCATCTAAACCAACAACAGGACTTGGGAATAACATGTCTCAGTCAAACCAACATGCTTCTGCGCCATGTTCATTTTTGCCTGAGGATAACTTTTGTTGAACAGTTTCTGTAGAAACTGTTGATACAAAGTAACTCACACCGACAGCTCATTTTTACATACAAATGTAAAAATATACAAATTACCAGTAATTATGTTTATTATTAATTGTTACATATTTATAGATATGCAGGTAATATAATAATAAATGATTTATATTACCATCAATATTGTTTGATGTTGGCCTAATAGTGAACTGAACCAGCAGGTGTGCCATCGAGTGCCATCTATCCTCATTAAAAAAGAATTCTGTTCAGTAGGTATAATAATGTGTTTTATTAGAAGTTTGCACATTGACAGGATCAATCTAAAAATTTAGAATGTCAGCAGCCGCATTGGCTAGACACTGCTGAGGCTTTGTGTTCCAGAACACTGGCATTGAATGAGTTAAGCACATTTAGACTTGGGTGTGTAACCAGTCAGCAAGTAAAGGGGAATGAGATACACACATGGGATGTTTGAGGGTGTGTCCCATGTTAGACCAAGGTGAGTGCATTCTGACTCTGAGTTAAGTGCCTTTCTTCCACCCACATTTTAAAAAGGATATATCTAGTTTCCGAGTCTGAATAGGGCCTCATGTCACGACCACATCCAGGAGACTCTGTACTCACAATGTTGCGGGCAGAGAAGTTACGAATGGGATCTTCTGCAGCCAGGGAAACACTGCTCAGCATGATGAAGACAAGGATGAGGTTGGTGAAGATGTGATGATTGATGAGCTTGTGACAACCCACTCGAATTCTGAAACATGCATGCACACCACACACACACACACACACACACACACACACACACAAAGATGAATAAAAAAACAAAATCAGTGCACATTCTAAAAACAATGTTCATATCATCTGCATGTATTTAATACTCTTATATCAACTGTATAAGTAGAATCTGCAAAAATTGGAGACAGTCACAGCATGGGGAGTCAGGAAGAAATTGGGTAAGTATGGGGATATATCACAGAGATAATTGAGGAGATGAAGGGAATTGGAAATATTGGCAATGTGTGTTTGTTATGTTTTGGGGGACTGATGTGTTTGGCATGGTTCGGTGAGATGATGGTATGCATGTTGGATAAGGTTTGGTGAGATGATGGTAGATGTGTTAGATGGGGAGATATTTGGTAATGTGAAGAGTACGGCTTGAAGGGTACGTGAGGGTTTAGAGAGAGGTTTGCCAGATATTCAAAATGGTTGGGAGAGTTGATGGTAGGTGTGTAGGTTATGGTTTGGTGAGATTTTCAGTTGGGGTACTGGACATTGTTGGGAGAGGGGGTAGGTGTATTGGGTGCCATTTCGCAAGTTGGGGAAAATGTTTGGTACATGTGTTGGGTGGGTTTTGGGAGATGATTGTAGGGCTATTGGGCATGGTTGGTGAAGCTGTTGGATACAGTTAGGTGTTGGGTATGTTTTGGGAGATGATTGGAGGTCTATTGTGCATGGTTGGTGAAGCTGTTGGATATAGTTTGGTGTTGGGTATGGTTTGGGGAGATATTTAATAGTTGTATCGAGTGTGGTCATGGTTTTGTGGAAGGTCTTTTGGCAGACACTCACGGATTGGTCTTGCTGAAGATGAAGAAGGAGCTGCCCTCTGGAATAGGTATAATCTTTTCCTTCCTGATCAGCTCAGATACCTTCGGCCGAGGCCCTGCGGGGACCTCTGGCTCCTCCTCGTCCTCATCCCCTACAGAGACAATCCAGTAACCTCAGGTAACCCGCTACCAGCAGGGCAGCGCAGAAACACTCAGGCCCACGCCATAGGTGCTTCCCCTGCTCTTTACCTGCGGTCTCAGCGTAGGGATCCTTCTCCTCTTCGTCTTCTGTTGGGACCTTGCATCCAGAGAGCAGAACATGAGTCACATGACAACCTATACTCTCCCTGTAAGATCGCATCACACGATAAAGCTACAAGACCTAGCTCAAGCAGGTCTATGAAATGCTTAAACTCTTTTGATGCTGGTACAATTTGAAAGCAATCCTGCAGACCTCTCAGTATTTTCAACAGATCATATTACTCTACAATTCTTTCATCTCTTGTGCGTTTGGAAATGGCCATTTTCATTAAATATTCTGACTAAGACCAACGGATGGACAAACATTGTGACACTGAGAGGACATGATGCAGAGACTCACCTTGGTGTCCCCCTCTGCTTTCTCATCTTCCTTTCCATCTCCACCCCCACTCCTGCAGTAACCAGGAGGAACAGGCACATTTCAATCTCTAATCAGCACAAATAAGATATGAAATGATATATATAAAAGCACTTCTATCATAGTGCTGGTTGAATCACTCCATAATAGGCCATTGGCCAAAATAGGATGAATGGCCTATTGAACGGCCTGATTACTGATCACTGTGTGACTGGTTAGTGTTTATTATATCCAGGGGCACTTATACAAAAGTGTAGAACATCAGTGTTAGTCTCAGGAAGACAAAAGTGTGATATCACTAAGGCAGCACAGAAGGCCCATTTATAATCAAGAAGTGTAAAGTTATCAAACCAATTAGTGTTGTAAACAACAGCAATACCTATAACATTACTATTCCAAAAGTAAATTGAAAAAAATGCTGAAACAGGAAGCTGGGTTGTATATATCGATATAATGCATTTCTATATTGATAATTTATTGTTTACAGTCCACCTATTTAATGTTGATTAAAAAATACTGGTTACTTGCACTCAACCCAGTTGGTATTGATCAGTGATTGTGTTGGTCTACTTGGTTGGTGTTCATTAGTTATATTGATTACGGATATTTATTGTGTGCTTACATGGTACTGAGATACATTGACTTCTGATTAGTATGCTTTCATTATTGATCACCTAGCATTCTTTTTCTTCTTCTTCTCATTTGCCTCTTCCTTTTGAGCGGTGTTCAGACTCTCAGCATCAGCCAGGTTGTCCACGGCAATGGCCAAGAAAACATTCAGTAGGATGTCTGATTACAGCATCAGCTTAAGGAGAATCACAAGCATATCTACAACCTCACACACAGTGGTACAGTTTTACTGTGGGACAGATTGCAGGAATACAGTGTTAATGTGAAGTACAGTGTACGCTTACAGTGTCATTGTGAGGTACAGTGTACTATTACAATGTTACTGTGAGGTACAGTGTACGCTTACAGTGTTATTGTGAGGTACAGTGTACTATTACAATGTTACTGTGATATACAGTGTTACTATTACAGTGTTACCGTGAGGGTACAGTGTACGCTTACAGTGTTATTGTGAGGTACAGTGTACTATTACAATGTTACTCGCGATATACAGTGTACTATTACAGTGTTACCGTGAGGTACAGTGTACTATTACGCTATTACTGTGAGATAGTGAAAAGGGTACAGTTTCCACAGACGAAGAGAATGATGAAGTAAATGCAGACAATCATTCCTGAAGAGGACGGGCCCGCCTATACGCCATGATCCCATCATACATGACCGCGTTCCAGTCCTCTCCTGTCAGAATTCTGAACACATGCACACAACATGTAAAATCCCTGTATCACACGGTTTCCACTCAGACTGATACACAGTTTATTCAATGACATTTTAAGGACAAAATGTATAATTTTAATACAATGTTTTTGCACAATAATCATGGATACGTTTGCAAGATGGACAACATTTTGAGGTATATCTTAAATATACTTTCGGTCTACAGTGACCTATGGCTTTTGGTAGTGGAATTAATGTAGAAACCACTGAACTGGTCATATTTGTTACTAATAAGAAGAACCCATAATTTGATAGAATGACTTGCTAGAAATTAAATAAAATACTTTTTTATGGTAAATTTCCTTGACTTCTCATGGAGGTGTGATATTTGTTGCACTTTCTATGATTTATGGATTTTAAAGGACTGAGGGAACCCTGATCATGTATAAAAAAACTATATCATAGGCACAACCTGCTGTACCGCAAACACTGTCCACAGCTAAGTGTACTGCATGAGCATGCTGTGCATCACCTCACAGACAAGGAAAATGAGGAGTCCAGTTAAGTGAGCATGGCCCCACACCTGAGGCTGCAGTTACAACTGAAGTCTAACGGTATAGGCTTTAGCTGCTCCACATTCAGTTTGGTTCAGAACACAGGCAGTATTGGATCAGAGCTATTGGATTCAAAGATGTATTACACAATTACAGTGCAATGGTAATTGTTGGATACCTTCTGGATATGCTCCTTTTAATCCTGAAGACCTCCTGGAAGTATACCCAGAGAGTATACCTCTATAACCATGTTTCTTCTTATCCAACATATTCTGTGGTTGGTGAAGCACCTCTGTTCTATGCAAAAAGTGACACCAGCATCCCAGCCCTGTGTTATACGTATCAGAGCCCAGTTCACTGCTGTATTACAGCACTGCTGCTCTATGCTGCCCTAGCTGGACACACTGGAAAACTGTGAGCAAGGCCTGGGGGAAGTTGTCGAAGGTGCTCCTCTTTGGTCTGCGTCCCGTCGAAGTTGAACTTCCCGCCAAACACCTGCATGCCCAGCAGTGAGAAGATGATGATGAAGAGGAAGAGCAGCAGCAGCAGGGAGGCAATTGACTTCATGGAGTTAAGTAGAGAGGCCACCAGGTTACTGAGTGATTCCCAGTGCCTGCAACACAACCGCAAACACAAACACTCAACCAGTGCCACTACCACAACCACTCAACTACAAAGACCATTTTGAAAATGCTGAAAAAATTCTAAATATGCTAAAATGGTCATAATTGTAGTACTAATGCAACAGTATATTTTTTTATAATGTAATCATATACTGCTCCAAAGCAGACTGCCCAGGCTCAATCAGATTTCATCCTTATATTTATTCTATATTTGTATTTATTAATTATTATATTAAACTTATGACCAAGAAGAATTATGTAAAAAAATATATAAAAATTCTGCAATTTAATTAGTCATTATATGAAGTTTTTCCTCACGTGTTTATGGTGGATAACCTGGGCCTGAAACCCTTACCACATTAAAAGCCATTCCACAGCTTCTGGGTAGAAGACATTCAAGCTAAAATGACTGAAAGACCATTTTTCTCTGCAACTTCTTGTTCAGATTCCTGAACCTACAGTCGCCCATAATGCATTTATGTCCCTCGAAGGTCCCTCCTCCAACATGCGTGTTAAAACCATGGCTACGCGGATGCACTTTCCTGGCATCAGACTCACCGTGTGACTTTGAATATGCGCAGCAGACGCACACAGCGGAAGACGGAGATCCCTAGTGGAGACATGATCTCCAGCTCCACCAGGATGGTCTCAGTGATGCCTCCACACACCACAAAGCAGTCGAAACGGTTGAAAAGTGAGACAAAGTAGGCCTGCAGCCCCAGGCTGTACATCTTCACCAGCATCTCACAGGTGAACAGGGCCAACAGCACCTTATTGGCCCCGTCTGCATGGGTAAGAGAGGATGAGGGGGAGAGAGGGAGAGAAAGAGAGAGAGATCATTACAACAGCAAAACACTGACCACATGACAACAATAAAACCACAGTTCACCGAAAACACAACACAGCTATTGAATCACAATACACTGAAACTGCATGATACACATAGAATTACAATACAATCACAACATCACAACCATTAAACCACAGTACACTGACCGTATCACAACCACCTCCTCCCGGTCCCTTACCCTGCACTTGAGTGAGCCAGTCGGGCTGGTTGTAGTGCTCTGAGGAGATGGTGAGCGTGTTGAGGAAAACCAGGATGATTACCAGCCAGTAGAATGTGACTGACTTCACGGCGAGCCTGCACTTCCTGCGACAGAACCTGTTCCAGCGACGCCAGCGCCGACTGCAAGAGAGCAGGAAATAGCGTTGGCTCTAGAACAGAAAGTCATGTCAGCAGGGCTGACTCAGGAGAGCAGTGCATGGGGGCCTCTATCATTAACATGCCTGTATTGGGGAGAGACGAGTGGTGAACAGTGCTGGAGACACATGCAGGCCTGACCCTGTTTAAAACCCTTCTCTCCAACACCATAGCTCTGTCACACAGTCAGCTGTAGCATGCCTGCACTTGAAACTGGACAACTGGAATTATTACTGTATCCATCAACTATTGATCTCATGTGTGATGTCATTAGTCAATCTAACATGCAATGCCATTGCTGCTGAAGTAACTTGAATTTGTGTGTGGTGCTTGTTCCCGTCTGTGTGACAGAGTTGAGCTGATGTTTGGGGGGGAGAAGCAGCTAAAATTGGGGTGCCCTTAAAAGGCAGCTTATTTAGCCTGCTAATAGCCACGGGTTCGAGGAGCACTACATTCCTCTCAACACCCTGTTTCAAAACTGGGTTAAAATGAATGAAGTGAACAGGAGGGTGAACAAAGGCAGAACTGATTGCACTCATACACTAACAACCAGCACTGACTATACTCACACGCTAACAACCAGCACTGACTGACTGCACTCATAGGCTAACAACCAGCACTGACTGCACTCACACACTAACAACCAGCACTGACTGCACTCATATGCTAATAACCAGCACTGACTGCACGTACACGCTAACAATCAGCACTGACTGCACTCACACGCTAACAACCAGCACTGACTGCACTCACACGCTAACAACCAGCACTGACTATACTTGCATGCTAACAACCCTCACTGACTGTATTACATGCTAACAACCATCACTGACTGTACTCACATATTAACAACCACCACTGACTGCACTCACATGCTAACCACCAGCACTGACTATACTCACAGGCTAACAACCAGCACTGAATGCACTTACAGGCTAACAACCATCACTGACTGCACTCACACACTAACAACCAGCACTGACTGCACTCACACACTAACAACCATCACTGACTGCACTCACACACTAACAACCATCACTGACTGCTCTCACACACTAACAACCAGCACTGACTGCACTTACACACTAACATCCATCACTGACTGCACTCACACGCTAGCAACCAGTGCTTACTCTTAAGCACATACACACACAAACACACAGACAGAGCTGCACTGTTCAGGTCAGCACTCTGTTGGAGGAGAAGGCAACTTATTAGGTCAAAAGCAAAAACTGGTACAAAAAATAATAACTAAAGGGAAAAAAATGATGTTCCATGCGACATCTTGAAAAACGATTGATACAGGCATTGACGACAAAATACAATACATTTACTAACCTGAACTTTGACTTTGAAATTTTTTGACTGTAAGGATAAGAGAGTGGTGAAAGAACAGTTATAATCACTGACAGGTGTGCACAGGAGACAGCAGGTACAGAAGCATTAGCATAGAGGTGCCACACTTGAAGGAAAAACGGAGAACTGTGAACCACACTTCAGCATGACCACGTTAACCTCCACAGAAGTAGTAGGATGTGTCCACCATGATGGGAGGACAGACTGTGATTTCAAGGAGAAATGTGTTGTGTAATGTGGTTGTGGAGATGCTATGGTGTAAGAAATTCAAGTGACAATGATGCATGCTGATATACAGTTAAATGCAAAGGTATTGGGACAGTGACACAATTGTTGTTGTTTTGGCTCTGTACTCCAGCACATTGTGTTTGAAATAAAACAATGAATATGAGCAGCACTGACTGCACTCAACAACCAGGATCACCTGATATGGATGTAAATAGCCTACCCTCAAAAAAGCGGACAGTCTGCACTTTAACCTCATATTCATTATTTTATTTCATATCCAATGTCCTGGAGTACAGAGCCAAAACAACACAAATTGTGTCACTGTCCCAATACTTGTAACTGTAGATGTGTCGTGATGCATTGTGGTGTGAGAGATATCGCAACATAGAGTAGGGTTGCGCTCATTGCTAAATGGCCTAAAAATTGCCTGTATGTTGGCAAAGGCGTTGGCGATCGCAAACAGCCCTAATTATTTTTATATTTTTAAATTATTTTTAATGAATTGTTTAAAAATTCAAATCCACTAGCAATTTCCTAAATATGTGTTTAACATTTTTTAATTCCTATAAACTGTAATTGGTAGAAAATTAGAAAAGAAGCTCTTCTACATTACATTACATTACAGGCATTTAGCAGACGCTCTTATCCAGAGCGACTTACACAACTTCTTATTACATTTATCCATTCATACAGCTGGATACAAGTCCCAGTGTTTCCCCTAGATTTTTTTTCAGGCCGGGCGGTGAAAGTGCGCCATTTTGCGTAGAGGCGGAAACTATAATTACACCCTCATAATATCAGCGCTGCCATTGAAAATTTGAATTAGGCCTAACGGGAAACCGAAGCTGTTTTGGCAAGGGTTTTTCCAGATGCTATTTTGATCATTCCCGCATTCTGCGGTAAGGGAAATATTGCAGCTACATAAAAATAAAAATAAAAGATTATATATAAAAAAAAAAAAAGAATAATATACATTTTTTTAATTTTTTTTTTTCATTCAAATTATTTATTTTCCCTCTTGTCCAAGCCGGGCGGCACGTGAGTTTGGCCGGGCGGCCCGCCCAAGATAATGGTAGGGGAAACACTGAGTCCAGTTATCTTCTCCGTCCATTCGCGCTTCTGCATGTGAATAACTGTAGTCCCGGAGCATTCTGTGTTGCGCTTGAGCGCTGAAGCGATAGGCCACATTATATTCAGTTATGAAATCCAAATCTTTCTGCTGACGGGCACCTACGGCGCAGCCCGTCTCATATCGTCGACTAATTGCTAAAAAAATGATAGCACAAACCATTGGTTGTTGTTTAAAGTGGCTAAAGGGCAATAGACGTCATCTCGTTTTACGTCCCATCATTGATACTCCCATAAACAGTTCACAATAATTAAAGTCGGAGAACAAGCTTTATTTTAAATACACATTAGCCTACACACAGGCTGATATTGGTGAAATAGTTCATCTCTTTCAAATAGTAGGCTGTGAGATAATTTATGTACGCTAAATGTATTATATATTCAGCCTTCTTTGTTGCAGTTGACACGTGTTCAGCCGACAGCTAATTGTCGGGACTACAGTCATTCACACGCATACAATGTAGCCCTAAACGTATAGGCTAAATCATAACTTGATTGTAAAGTAACACAATAGGTGGATAGTGATAATAATAATAATAATAATAATAATAATAATAATAATAATAATAATAATAATAATAATAATAATAATAATAATAATAATAACAGTTAACAGTTAAGACCCCCCCCCCCCCCCCCGGATGATCGGATCGGGTATCAGCGATCACTGATGACGATATGGACGATCTGAAAATAGAGACGATTGCCCAACTGATTGCCTAACGATATGGCAAAACAGAGATATCACAACACTGTTTTGTGTAAGGCCTATGTTGATGTGGCAGATATCATGACATTGTTGAATTAGGTGAATGCACCACAAGAGATACCACAACTAAGTAATGTGAGCGATAAATATATATTATTGTGGCATGTGGCCAATGTCATGACATGAGGCAAATATCATGACATTGTGGCATAAGGCTGATGTGGCACATGAAGATGTACAGTAGAGGCATGAGGTGGGTGTCGTAACATGTAAGAATCACCAAAGAGGCCCGCAGCATGGCGTCTTCTCTCCCTTCTCGTTCTCCGTGTTGACCGACCCCGTCTCACTGGCAGGCATGCTTGCTGTGTAGGCAAAGCAAACACACACACCAAAAACACACCAAACACACAGGTGAGAGGACTACTCAGTGAACAGTTCTTGTGAGAAATGCAGAAGGGCCTCCAAACTGACATGCATTAAAATTCACTTGGTTAGATTAAAGAATAAAACAAAGGAAGGGATTGTGTTTTGTGTAGGTTTTTATTCATATTCACATTACAAATGACACCATGAAGTGATAGAACTAATTTGTGAAATCAGCTGGCCGAGTACATAGGTAGAAGAAAAACATGGCAGGACTTTCTGACCCCTGGACTTTCCACCTTGGAGAATGACCTCAGACAGACCCCAAAGCTAGCTGTTGTGTCAGTGTCTCTGAGCCACTTTTTTTTGTTTGTTTTGCAAACATATTGAAGAACCATGTGGTCAAAACTGTGCAGTCAGGGCACTCAGCACAGTTTGTTTAAGGCTGTGTTGTCAGGTCTGTGCAGTCAGCACAGTGTGGTTAAGGCTGTGTTGTCAGGGCTGTGGAGTCAGCACAGTGTGGTTAAGGCTGTGTTGTCAGGGCTGTGGAGTCAGCACAGTGTGGTTAAGGCTGTGTGGTCAGGTCTGTGCAGTCAGCACAGTGTGGTTAAGGCTGTGTTGTCAGGGCTGTGCAGTCAGCACAGTGTGTTTAAGGCTGTGTGGTCAGGTCTGTGCAGTCAGCACAGTGTGGTTAAGGCTGTGTTGTCAGGGCTGTGGAGTCAGCACAGTGTGGTTACGGCTGTGTTGTCAGGGCTGTGGAGTCAGCACAGTGTGTTTAAGGTTGTGTTGTCAGGGCTGTGGAGTCAGCACAGTGTGGTTAAGGCTGTGTTGTCAGGGCGGAGGAGTCAGCACAGTGTGGTTAAGGCTGTGTTCTCAGGGCTATGGAGTCAGCACAGTGTGGTTAAGGCTGTGTTGTCAAGGCTGTGGAGTCAGCACAGTGTGTTTAAGGCTGTGTTGTCAGGGCTGTGGAGTCAGCACAGTGTGTTTAAGGCTGTGTTGTCAGGGCTGTGGAGTCAGCACAGTGTGGTTAAGGCTGTGTTGTCAGGGCTGAGGAGTCAGCACCTTGTGGTTAAGGCTGTGTTGTCAGGGCTGTGCAGTCAGCACAGTTTGTTTAAGGCTGTGTTGTCAGGGTTGTGGAGTCAGCACATTGTGGTTAAGGCTGTGTTGTCAGGGCTGTGCAGTCAGCACAGTTTGTTTAAGGCTGTGCTGTCAGGTCTGTGCAGTCAGCACAGTGTGGTTAAAGGGGACATGAAGCACTCGAAAATATATGCATCAGGTTTATTTGTTTTTTACCTTAGATAAGATATGGCCCAGCATTCAAATCTGAATTGACCCGTATTTGATAGAAAAATAAACGAATGTAAGCTTTTTTGCAGCTACTAGCACTAGGGCGCAACTACTGTGCCGCTGGCTGCATGCTCTGTAATAGCAGAGTCCTGTGGCCCGAAGAACAAATCATCTTTCACCGAAGATCCCCTCCTGCATGTAATCTGACTTAATACAGTGGTCACTGCAGCCCCATCGCCCCCGTCCCACAGGTAGACTGTGGGATGGAGGCAACCAAAAAGTGAAAAATAAAAGTTAACATGAACAGAGGACCAGAGGGTGAAGCTACAAGCACCGTAGATGAGCATGGACACACACACGCACCCATGCGCGCGTGCACACACACACGCACACACACACAGTGGAGGTTATAGAATTTACCATGTGCGTCGGAAGACTGGCTGAAAAAGCCAAACCTCCCTTTCTTCTTCTCCATTAGGTCAGCAAGGGTGACCCCTGGGTGACAGAAACATGCAGCGGATGGGTGCAGTGGCACAGCAGGAGACATGGGACACAAGGCTATAAGGATGGGTTAGGAGGACCACAACAATGCAACAGTCAACTCAACAACAACAAAAAAAATCAACACAATAACAACAGCACCAATGCAACTGTCATCACAACAACAAAACAAACACCACCAACAATGCAACAGTTAACACAAGAACAACAACAAGTATCATGGAACAGTATTAGTCACAACTAGAAAAATTGATGTATGGACATTAGCATGTCGTATTAATGATTTTCGGTATAAGTGTTTGTATGCAGTATGATAAATGCGCACTTACACAAAAACCTATATAGACACACATACCATACATACACTATTACACACATACACACACACACACTTAAAAACACACACCTACACACACGGCTCAGTGAAGTGATCCATTCAGAAAGAATACATCATAGGTGAATGGTACAGGTAAGACCTGAGGCCAGTGACTCAGACATATCTCAGTAGGTCTGCCTGTCCCCAGCACACAGGGACCACACATGCGGATGTGGAACATTTCCAGTTCATAGATTTTTTTTTAAAAGCAATCGTCTCAGCAGGTAATAGCTCTTTGCTTTTAAAGGTTATGAAGTTGTGGGGTTATGAGGCCATATCTTCAGTACCACCCTTGTGCTATGCTTCTAAAGCCCTTTGCTTGACTCCACACAGTTGGCTGTGGGTCATGTGTGCTTACATAAAGAGGATTTGGATAAGCCTGTTTCTTCAGCTGAAAAAATATAATGAATCTTTTTAGGTTCTTCAGACAAGTGGCGTTCAAGAGGGGCTGTGCCCGCACCCCCCCCTGCTCCCCAAAACACCTCTATTTCCTCACCCTGTCAGTCCACAGGGCCTTTCAGTCACACTAAATTAAAAGCACGAAACCCCATGCACAGAGGTCTGCAGAAACTAATGATTCACCTCTGTATTTGGGTTGGAGGAATGTAGAGTGGGTGGGGGGTACTTAGGGTAGGGGGATTATTAGGCTTGGGGGTACTTAGGGTGGAGGTGTCCTTGCGGTTGGGAATACGTAGGGTTTTTGGGCTACTTGGGATGGAATTACTTTGGCCTTAGGGCACTTATGGTGGGAATGTACATAGAGTGTGGGCATGCTTATGGTTGGGAGGTCAGTAGGGTTTGAGGGTACTTATAGTAGGGAGCTACATGTAGTTCGGAGGTACTTACGGTTCCGCTTGTTTCCATCTGCCTCGTCCTCATTTTCGGGGTCGATGTCCTCGGCCTGTGTGATCCAGTCTAAGTATCCTTTCAGGTCCTCCTCCAGCTGCTGCTTCTCTCTGAGCTTCTGGAAGTCTCCGCGGGCCTTGGCCTTCTCTCGCTCTTTAGAGAATTCTCTGTGAGCAGGAGAGTCGCACACAGTCACAAACGGCATAAAACAGTGTAAACACTGTAACACCATATCTAAACATAGTATAAACACAGTATTAACACACAGAGCTACACAGTCACACACATTCTAAGCACAGTCAGCACACATGATAGTCCATATTTAAGCAGTCACAGAGTGCAAAGATACCCATCACATACAGTCTAAGCACAGAGCTACAGTCACTCAATCTCTCTCTCTCCCTCTCCCTCTCTCAGACACACACACACAGTCACACAGTGAAACTAGAAAAAAAGCAACATTTTATATGAAAACTGCACTCCAATCCACACAGAAATACTAAAGGCTTTAAATGGGACTTAAAGTAATGACAATGTACATATTCTATAGTGAGGTTAGTACCTGAGGTTTTTTGGGTACTTTCACACTTAACTTGTTTTGACTGTTCAATTCAAATACAAATGTGGTTCAATAAGTTTGGAGCTATGTGTGAAACCACTGATTGTGATGCAATCGTACCACAATCACATCGAGACCACAATGGAGGAGTGGCCTTGGGCTGTTTGGAGCTGAACTTGGTTTGTTGGCCCATCAAAGATTGGTGCTGTCGCACTATTAAAAGTGAAGACCCAGGTATTATCAATGATGTGGTGTTGAAAATATTTATTGGGGCCTATCGATCTGAGCCTAGTAGGGTAATTAGATTGAGAATGTTTAAGAGTTTTATGGTAAAGAAATGGCATTCAACAATACAGTATATTAAAGACAGATGGGTGAAACAGAATAATGTGAAGATGTCAAATGAATGGTTTAAAATTTGTGAACTTCATGGTAAATTCTTCATGGTAAAACTCATATGTATGGAGAGTTTTCTTGGGTGAATATTATCAGGTTCTACAATACTCCAAGACAAGGAGCACACCATAAGGGGGGGCATTCTAGATGTTGGAGATTGTGTGGAAGTCCACAAGCTAACCATTGGCATATATTCTGGGATTGTCCTAAAATAAGACTTTTTGAACAGATATACATCTTGAGGATATATTCAAAGTTAATATCATTTCAATTTAATGTACGGTATTTTGGAAAGATGGATCCTGGCTTGGGAATGGTTGATGAGTATTTATGGGGAATTATTGTATCTGCATGCAAAACAAGTTTAATGAGGAAATTGATTCTGCCTAATTCTCCTACAATGAATGGCATCGTGAATGAGGTGCATTTAATGGAAAAATGTACATTCTCAGATTGCAATGGAATAAACGTATTAAGTACTGGTCAAAATGGGTTAAACAGTGATTATGTTTATTGTTAATTTGTACGTACCTTAGATGTGTAAGAGCAGATTTTTATGGAAAACTGTTTTCACTATTACACTATTATCACCAAGAGTCCTGTTAACCAAACTGAAAATAAATTATTTATATTACCATCAATATTGTTTGACGTTGCTCTAATAGTGAACTGAACCAGCAGGTGCACCATCTAGTGCTATCTACCCTCATTAACAAATAATTCTGTTCAACAGGTAAAATAATGTTAAAAAAAATATAATAATAATAATTTTAAAAAGACGTTTGCACATTGACAGGATCAATCTAAAAATTTTGAATGTACGCAGTCATATTGGCTAGGCACTGCTAATTCAAATGCAGAGAGGTTATAGTAACTCTTGTAAGAGTATCATAAAATAAGATATCAAGAGTCTTTTGATGTTGTTGGGTCACAGACATCAGGAAGTCATGGCATGCAAAGGATATGTAACCAAATATTAAATATGAGGACTTTATTTAAGTTTATGTTAATATGTACATTATATTACATTATAGGCATTTAGCAGACGCTCTTATCCAGAGCGACTTACACAACTTTTTAGTATATTTTTTTACATATTATCCAGCTGGATATATACTGAAGCGAAGGTTAAGTACCTTGCTCAAGGGTACAACGGCAGTGTCCTACCTGGGAATCGAACCTGCAACCTTGCGGTTACAAGGCCAGTTCCTTAACCATTATACTACACTGCCGCCCTGTCCAATTACTTTTCATCCCCAAAAATGTGGGTGGACTATGTATAAAAAGGGCTACAATAGCTACACGGTTCACCCAATATGTATGTAAAAACCCTCAAATTAAAGCTGAAAGTCTGCACTTTAACCTAATAGTCACTGTTTCATTTCAAATCCAATGTTCTGGAATACAGAGCCAAAACAACAAAAATTGTGTCACTGCCCTCAAACTTTTGGTCCCCACTGTATATATATATATACGTATACTGCATATGCTTATGCTGTATGTCTGAAGTCTGAAACACCTTGGGGAAAAAAAAGAATAAAAAAATAAAAAGAACTGGTGCTGCTGTATGAAAGCGACCATATTTAGGTTCAACTGGATATGAACCGGAAACCTGATGTGTCCTGTGATGTTTCAGCCATGTTGTGAACTCAAGGCTATTGCTTGTGAATGGTTTGTAAATGGGAAGATAATTCTACAGACAGATGCAACACTCCCTCTGTATCTTGTGTTTCTACAGCAGTTAATCAATGAAAGCGCCAGTAATGCTCAGGAAAGGTAATTGCACCTATGACACACCTGTGCAGCAGCTGAAAAACTGTAGGTGAACAGCACACAAACGAGGCACAAATTAAAAATTGCAAATTGATAGCAATAGTATTCTGGTCTGTGTGGACAAAGTAAAGCACCATTTTCAAAGGAATGTCCGGATATGAAACTACTGTTAAATTAGCTTTTGTTTAAAAAAGTGCACCCGCATGCACATCTTTTAAAGTGAACTAGGCATGTGAGTGACTTATGAACCAGTTTTATTTTTTTATTACATTTCATCCCATATTATTGCTTGATCCCAATCAGGAACACAAAGGCCATATTTGTACGTGCACGCAAGGGTTAGTGAAAGACCACCTCACTCCCAATGCCCCCAAAACAACTGCACCCCACATGCAGACCTTTTTCACTCAGTACCCCACATGCCTAGCCATTCAGCAACCCTAAAAATCAAGGCACCCCACACATTTACCCACTGATACCCTAAAAACCACAGCATCCCACACTACCCTTACCCACTCAGTACACCCAAAACCACAGCACCCCGGCCCAGACTGCCCTTACCCACTCAGTACACCCAAAACCACAGCACCCCAGACTGCCCTTACCCACTCAGTACACCCAAAACCACAGCACCCAAGACTGCCCTTACCCACTCAGTACACCCAAAACCACAGCACGCCAGACTGCCCTTACCCACTCAGTACACCCAAAACCACAGCACCCCAGACTGCCCTTACCCACTCAGTACACCCAAAACCAGGTTGAGGACGAAAAAGGATCCCAGAATGATCAGGCTCACAAAGTAAATCCAGGGTGTTTCCCATCCAATGGAATCATTAACCTGTGGGACCCCAGATCAGCTTGTTAGTCGTGTTAACCTGCAGAACCCCAGATGAGCTCATTAGCCTCATTAACCTGTAGGACCCCAGATCAGCTTCTTAGCCTTGTTAACCTGCAGGGATTCAAGTCAGCTTGTTAACCACATGAGCATGGGGCACTACTCAGCCACGATCACGCCAGCCCTGGCCTGTGCATGGCTCCCCCTGTTGTCCGTACTAAGAAGTCTTGTCTGTGACGTGCCTCCAGAATGACACAGGTGCCGCCCACGTGAGGGGAGGGGCTGGTGTGGGAGACACTATCAGAGACTAGGGGGAGGGTCTGTGCCTGGAAGAAGAGAAGACGTGCTTACCCGCTCAACACACCAAGAACAAGGTTTAGAACAAAGAAGGATCCAAAGATGACAAGACTGACAAAGTAAACCCATGGAAGCTCTAGGCCCATTGCGTCGTTCATCTGAAAGCATAACCAGTGTGGACAGACAGTGAGAAAACAGCACAGTGCCAAACACAGAGAGAACTCACAGGGAACTAAGAGTTCAACTTGCAAAGGGATCACTGGGAACACAAAGAGAGGCAGATCACAGAACTCCCATTAATATTCCTGTCCTTTCACACTGCCCTCTGTTTGCAAGCATCACATTAGACATAAACAGCCTATTGGACTGAAGTCTAAAATAATGAGAGGAGAGAAATGATTTATAATATTCACTGTTCCTCTCCGCTCAAATAAAAAAAAAAAGTATTCTCTGAATCTATGTCAGCCTATCTATGTCTATTAAAGGTTGTATCAGCGATTTTGGGTGGAAACATAAATGATCACATTCATCGGAATTTTCCTCACGATCCGCTAGCTGCCCGCCCCATAAGCAGGCCGTCAAAAAACCGCGTCTCTGTAGGCAGCCTATGCTCCGAGATCGTACACAAAAACAAATGGTACTACCAACCACTCAAAACCAAAATAAACAGTATTCCAACCAATCACAATGATCTGCACAAACGCTAATACTCTTATCTCGCTGAAATCTTGACGGATTTACAAACGGTTTGGTTTCTTACAAACGTTATTAACGTGGTTATAATTCTGGATGCTTGAACACTATTTTTTAAAACATAACATAATTATTCATAAGTATGTTTGTTTGGGATTTCGCTTCAGAAGTGACGTCACGTTTGTGCAGATCATTGTGATTGGTTGGAATACTGTTTATTTTGGTTTTGAGTAGTTGGTAGTACCATTGTTTTTGTGTACGATCTCGGAGCATAGGCTGCCTACAGAGACGCGGTTTTTTGACGGCCTGCTTATGGGGCGGGCAGCTAGCGGATCGTGAGGAAAAATCAGATGAATGTGATCATTTATGTTTCCACCCAAAATCGCTGATACAACCTTTAATGTCTACTCAAATATGTAAATGCATGTCTACTCACCTAAACTGTACATTCTAATCTTCATGACAGGCTCATAGATGAGCATTTTCCATGAAAAACAGGAATGAGCGAGCAGAATAGAAATAGAAACAGGGGACGGGGAGCCTGGGAGCACCTAACGCAGCATGTGTGTCTACCAATGAGAATGCACGGGTGGGTCAGGTGGGTGTAAAATCCCCCAGTACAGCATACATGTTCGCCCATCAGAATTAGAGGCCTGCATTGGGCAAGACATGAGGACTAAGCACAGGAATGCTCTTAGTGAAGGTGCTTGCGATCATGGAACGGGGCGGAGAAACACTTTCGCCAGCCGTTTACAAAGATTGACAACAATCGCGCAAAGAAACCTTCTACTTTTTGTAGTATGCCATTATGCTCAACCAGCAAATTAAAACGTCCGTACAAATTTTTTTACAGACATTTTTTCCTTCTGTTAAACGTGACGTTAATACATTCACTTGCACCTCGGCAACAAACAGCACAGGAGCAACTTCCTCGTTTTTTCAGTAGGTATGTGTAGCCTATTCAGTATGTGTTTGCATAATGTATGTTTGTAAAATAGAGGAATAATTTATATTTGAATGTTCATAATGATCAGAACAGGCTAGCCAGCTAGCTTTAGTGCTGTTTTTCCTTCTCTTAATATGTGACATTAATAGGTTTCTTGCTCCAGTGCTGTCAAATACTTTGGTCTTAATTTGCTAGTTGAGCATAACGGTACGCTACAAAAACTGCAAGGTTTGCGCCATTGTTGTCAATCTTTGTTAACTGCTGGCGTAAGTGTTGCTACACTACTATTTCCGGGTTGGCAACGGTTGGCCCATATCCGATCAGATTCGACGTCATAGAGCTAAAAATAGGCCCCATACCCAGCACAATCACGGAATACCTTTGGGCCCCATTGGGTTCAGGTCAGGATGCAGACCTCTAATCACAATTCAAGGGTGGGATGGGGAACAGGATGTGGGAAGACATCATGTGTATCCCCAATCATCATGTAAGGTTGAATCTGGTGAGTGGGTAATCATCCAGTAATTTATATGCATCCACCAATTAGCATGTAGGGTCGGTAGGCAGGGACTCACACAGTACAGTATTTATGTCCACCAATCACCATGTAGGGTCAGCGTAGGTGGGCGGGGACTCACCCAGTACAGCACGTCGGTCCAGCCCTCCATGGTGATGCACTGGAACACAGTCAGCATGGCGAAGGCGAAGTTGTCGAAGTTGGTGATGCCCCCGTTAGGGCCGTGCCAGCCTTCTTTGCATATGGTGCCATTAATGGGGCATTGGCGCCCGTGACCTGAGACTGCACATGGTGCAGGTTCGTCTTCTATTATATCTGCAGCAGGAACATAGAATTTATGAGGCATGTGCTTCCATTTCACCATTTTACACACCACCATCATGAAAGAAGCATGCACACTGTACTCCCACAGTGTAGCCCCTCCAACACTGTATTATTTCATGGTGTATGAGAGCTGCATTTGTCATCATAGAAAAAGTATCTATGTGTATTCAATTGCTAATTAGCTAGGTGTGTTTCAGCAGAGGAAGCCTATTCTGTTGCTAGTTACTTAGTAATTAACAGCATTATTTAGAGCCGACAGTATTGGCAGCCTCAGTTGTACAAAGACTTGCCTAAGACAAGGGAGTCTGTCTGTGGGAGTCAATCGATGGAGTACTACGAGGTTGCTGCTATGTTAGTACAGTACGGCTGTGTACTGCCTACAGCATTCCTTCCCAAGTGCTTCCTTACATTCCCGTTCTGCTGCCCCCTCAGGAGGCACACCCTCCATCCACTTTAGCATTGTACGGGGCCTACGGAGCTGCCAGTCCGATGTTTGCAAGGCCGACTTCATCTCGTCCTGCCTCCCAAACCCCCCACCCCTACATGCCTACACTTCCTGTTCATATTTCCTGTCTATTTTGCTTGTTGCTTTGCTCAGCTAACTCTACACTTCATTAAAAATGGGCCTTCTGTGCCTTCTTGGTGATATTACACTTTTCTATTCCTGAGATTATACACAAGCTGCACAAGAGTGGATAAGAGTATTTGTTAAGTGAATGCAATGTAATTAATAACAAATTTGGTTCATGTTTTTACCTCCATTTAGCCTCACCTGAACCAGCAAAAAAGCAGGTAGCGTGCATTTTCCCAATGAAAAGCTCCAGTCCTATGATGGCATAGATGATGATCACAAACAGAACCAGGAGGGCAATGTGCAGGAGGGGAACCATGGCTTTAATAATGGAATTTAACACCACCTGTAAACCTGGGACATGAGGAAAAACAGCATCACAGCACAGCTACAAAACCCTGAGGATACAACCAGCTGCAGGGCGAAACATAAAGAAAGAAAGCAGAGAGCTAAATAGAGAGTGGAATAGTAGAGTTGGAGGAGAATAGTAGAGGCAGAGGGGCATAATAGAGATAGTAGAAACAAGGACAAATAGTAGAGTTGGAGGAGAATAGTAGAGGCAGAGGGGCATAATAGAGATAGTAGAAACAAGGACAAATAGTAGAGTTGGAGGAGAATAGTAGAGGCAGAGGGGCATAATAGGGATAGTAGAAACAAGGACAAATAGTAGAGTTGGAGGAGAATAGTAGAGGCAGAGGGGCATAATAGAGATAGTAGAAACAAGGACAAATAGTAGAGTTGGAGGAGAATAGTAGAGGCAGAGGGGCATAATAGGGATAGTAGAAACAAAGACAAATAGTAGAGGTGGAGGAGAATAGTAGAGGCAGAGGGGCATAATAGAGATAGTAGAAACAAAGACAAATAGTAGAGGTGGAGGAGAATAGTAGAGGCAGAGGGGCATAATAGGGATAGTAGAAACAAGGACAAATAGTAGAGTTGGAGGAGAATAGTAGAGGCAGAGGGGCATAATAGGGATAGTAGAAACAAGGACAAATAGTAGAGTTGGAGGAGAATAGTAGAGGCAGAGGGGCATAATAGAGATAGTAGAAACAAAGACAAATAGTAGAGTTGGAGGAGAATAGTAGAGGCAGAGGGGCATAATAGAGATAGTAGAAACAAGTACAAATAGTAGAGTTGGAGGAGAATAGTAGAGGCAGAGGGGCATAATAGGGATAGTAGAAACAAGGACAAATAGTAGAGTTGGAGGAGAATAGTAGAGGCAGAGGGGCATAATAGAGATAGTAGAAACAAGGACAAATAGTAGAGGTGGAGGAGAATAGTAGAGGCAGAGGGGCATAATAGAGATAGTAGAAACAAGGACAAATAGTAGAGGTGGAGGGGAATAGTAGAGGCAGAGGGGCATAATAGAGATAGTAGAAACAAGGACAAATAGTAGAGGTGGAGGAGAATAGTAGAGGCAGAGGGCTATAATAAGCCAGAGGGTTGCAGTAGATGCAGAAAGGTATACTAGGGTGGAGGGGTATGGTAGGGGTAGTAGGAGGGGTACTCACTGGGCACTCCTGAGACCAGCCGAAGGGGACGGAGCACGCGGAATGCTCTGAGCGCTTTCACATCAAAACCCCCTGACTTCCCGCTGTGTCCATGTGCTGACGGTTGGGTCCCTGCAGAGTCTGGTTCTTTGTCTTTGGTTAAAACTTCCAAGACAACACTGAATAACCTGTGACAAAATGTCCCGGACAGTTACACTCAACCTGCAGCAAAACATCCCAAACAGTTCTGTGACAAAACATTCAATACCATCACACTCAATGGAAGAGAGAGAGAGAGAAAGAAGAGAGAGACAGACAGACAGAGGGAGAGAAAGATTTAATTCAAATTAAAATACGCTTTATTGGCATGACAACACATTGGCACAGTATTGCCAAAGCGATGGTTTAGAACACTAGCAGCAAAAGAAAAAAAAAAATCTACCTAGTTATCTGGGTCATATAGTGGACCTGTATGTCAGTCTGTGTGCGCTGATGCACTGGGGTACTGTGGAATAGTAGTGTATGTCAGTCTGTGTGCGCTGATGCACTGGGGTACTGTGGAATAGTAGTGTATGTCAGTCTGTGCGCGCTGATGCACTGGGATACTGTGGAATAGTAGTGTATGTCAGTCTGTGTGCGCTGATGCACTGGGGTACTGTGGAATAGTAGTGTATGTCAGTCTGTGTGCGCTGATGCACTGGGGTACTGTGGAATAGTAGTGTATGTCAGTCTGTGTGCGCTGATGCACTGGGATACTGTGGAATAGTAGTGTATGTCAGTCTGTGTGCGCTGATGCACTGGGGTACTGTGGAATAGTAGTGTATGTCAGTCTGTGTGCGCTGATGCACTGGGGTACTGTGGAATAGTAGTGTATGTCAGTCTGTGTGCGCTGATGCACTGGGGTACTGTGGAATAGTAGTGTATGTCAGTCTGTGTGCGCTGATGCACTGGGGTACTGTGGAATAGTAGTGTATGTCAGTCTGTGTGCGCTGATGCACTGGGGTACTGTGGAATAGTAGTGTATGTCAGTCTGTGTGCGCTGATGCACTGGGGTACTGTGGAATAGTAGTGTATGTCAGTCTGTGTGCGCTGATGCACTGGGGTACTGTGGAATAGTAGTGACGTAAACTAAACCATTGATTGGAATTTTAAAAGCCAGAAATAACAGGATTAATGCTGATGTTAAGCGTTTAATCACTTGCTTTCTTCGTAGCTTTCTTTTCACTGTAATTTTAAGAAGCGTCTTACCAGCTGATTTCAGCCACCCATTCACCGTACCTATATGTGGCTATCAGTTATTAAAAAACAATTGTAATGGAAGTAATATACTCGCAGAGCCTCCTCCCACTCTTCTCCAGATGAAAGTATGTTCATTTCAGCCAGTTCAGCCAAAGACATGACGCAATGAACCAATTCAATTTCTGTTGTTTTTTCAGGAGCAGGTGTAACGGGTACAAGAGTAGGCATAAGAAATCAATGTGTGACAGAGAAAATAAAGGTGTGCACTTACCCTATGACTACAATTACAAAATCCAGCATGTTCCAGCCATTTCTCACATATGCATTCTGGTGCATCACTAATCCATATGCTATAATCTTCAAAAAGGTTTCAATTGTAAAAATGATGAGGAAGGCATATTCAACTGTTTCCTGAAAGAGAGAGAGAATATAAATCCTTTTAATTCATTCACTGATTGATATTTACGCCCAGTATATTTATAAAATGACAAATTGAGTTATGTTATTCTGTCAAAATTACGGCAAGTCAGTTTGTATTTTCTCTTCCAGTGATAAACACAGCCTATTCATGAATTCATCCAACTGAGGATGGTTGATCTTTTGCCAAAGGAGAGAGATTAGGGTGATGATCCCTATAAAAGAACCCAGCTCTGACAGTAGCATGGACCCCTCAAAACCGTTTTTTACTGAAAATTTCAGGGGACATGTGTACACTGTGCTCATGGAATGGTTCCATTACAGGGTAAAAATGACTACAGATACTAACCAATAATGTCATGCAAATAAATTTTTTTCAATTTTATGTCTCATTCAATTTATTTATGATTCCTTTATAAGATGGCATCTGTGCTCATCTACTTCTTCCATGAATGAGGAAACTTAGTTAGATTTTCATTTGTGCTATAGTGTAAAAGAGGGAGGTATCAGCATTGGCAGTGGCCAACATGGCCAGACAAATATTGGTTATTGATATTGTCCCTATAATTTCCATATTGTGCATCCCTAGTGCCCCATACAAGCTATTTCACCTGAGGAAATGGTCTGGGGTTTCCTGAGGATCACTGCCACACCAACATGATTCAGACGTGTGTGTGTGTGTGTGTGTGTGTGTGTGTGTGTGTGTGTGTGTGTAATACTGATATCATTAGACACACATCCTTTAACTCTGTGAATACAAGCACTTTCCTCCCTCAGACTGCCACGCACAGCCCTTTTATGCTCTATCAGTAGCACACAATGCAGAGGTCATGGGCCGTAGGCCAAGTGTTCCTAGCAATTGAATAGCACACTTATACCCGCATGAGGGAGTCTTTGTACTGTTCCATCTTCACAAATCGCACCTGCTGAGATACTAAAGCCAAGCCTCACAGAGCAGAAGGCTTTAGGAGAGGGTGGAGGGAGGAGTTTAGGAGATTAGATTGGAAGCATTCATACGTTTGATAGAGGATATCCATTCGTAGTCAAATTGTAAGTGCACATTATTCCAGCAGGACACATTACGGAGTTAGAAACTAAGTAAACACACTATGTAATTGGCTGTGGCTCGATCGGAGTGAATCTGACTTCATCAACTGCATATTGCATGAATGTTTATAAGAACAACAAGAACAATTAAATACAAAATAAATGAGTCCAAAAAATGGATTACATACCTGTTAGAGTTGCATTTTAAGCTTCATAGAGCCTGAGCAAACTTTGCACTGAAAAGTGACATAAATGCCAGTATGTGCTTTACTAATACAGTATGTTTGACAAGGTTTCACATAAGGTGCAAGTCCATACCGCAAGCAAATTGTGCTGAGGGATGATTGATATGGACAGAGAATAGGAAGGGCAAAATTTCTGGGATGCGGGCTTGAAATGATAAACCACCCCAGGCAACCAAATTAAGCGGCAGATACCTGTCACCACCAGATTACAGCAAGCCTATATCACAAAAGTTAACTACATTTAGAGACTCAATCAGAGATTTACCAACTGGAAATCAAGACTCCATTTCTGTCAGGGCAACTCACGTATTGAATATATGAATTTAAGTATAATGAATATACAAACCCCAATTACAAAAAGTTGGGACAGTATGTAAAATGCACATATAAGCAGAAAGCAGTGATTTGTAAATTCTCTTTTACATACATTTAATTGAAAACAGTACAAAGAAAATATATTTAATGTTTTACCTTATCAACTTTATTATTAATATACACTAATTCCAAATTTGATTCCTGCAACACGTTCCAAAATAGTTGGGACGGGGAAAAAAGACTGGGAAGTTCAAAAAAACACCTGTAGGACCTTATTTTTGTTTGCTACTGAATGGGTCTGCTCTAGGTACGTCTAGTGCATGCACCTGAATGCATTACCTATCAAACAGGGAGCATGACACATCTCCCCTACTAAACAGGAGATATTCCAAAACCCCCAAAACAGCAGATCGTCAAAGCGCCCAACAACAAAACTGTGTGTAAAGTGAAAGATCTGGAAGACCATATAGATATCCCTCCAGCACGGAGACGGAACACAGCTGTGAGCCGGGATCAGACATTGGCCATTCTAACATTATTTGATAGTAAACTATGTGTACACCAGAGCACCTGCTGCTTCCTGAAGATCAGGAAGTCCAAATCTATATCCCAGTTAACCACTGCAGAGCAACCGTATGATTCAGGGATCGAAAAGGACATACTATTTTTAATGTAGTCAGTGCCCAGAAACCACCAAAAAATGTTTTCAGCAGCAGCAGGTAGCAATTGTTAGCAGCACACACTTGATTGACAATCTTGGTATTGAGCCTTGTGTAGCATTCAAAAGCAGCTGATGACCACTGCCCATGACTGAGTGTGCCACTGGAGCTTCACAGGAGCTGCACAATTCTGAAGGCGTGAGCCGTGCCCCTTGATGTTTACACAGAACCAGGGGCTGGATCGGTCATGAACAGAGGCTAATGAGGAGTTGCGTAGCAAAGATGGAGTAGAATACCTGCAATCATGCCTTTGATAGGAGAGCTGAATTTTAGGAGATCTGCAATAATGCCTTTGATAGGAGGAGAGCTGAATTTTACAAGATTGAAGCAACGAACTGTGAAAGCGGATACCACAAGTTAACCGGGAGTGGTGAAATGGAAGAGGTAACACAGAAATAGGGCCATGCAGAGTCATACGTTTTGATTTTGTATATCGGCATAATCTGTGTTGTTTGCATACATTTATGTGCTAAAAGTGTGCTTTTGAGACCTGTTTCACCATGCAATGGTAGTGAGGGTATTTTCATTTTTCATAAAGTAATTTTTCATTGGCCAGTTGCTGACCACTGGAGCAAGTCATGAAGGGGAGCTTGAATATTATGACTCATATCGGGGCCAGGTAGCTATACATTATGTTACTATGCCGTTAAGTGAAGACTCTGAATCTGCGTATCTTGCAGACATGTGTCGTTTTCATCAGACCCCGCGTGCGTATATACTGGAGAGATGTTTAAAACAGCGGATAAGTCAAATGTCTGAATCACAAATAGCTTAAGCTAAGAAGAATTTCGCGAGTAAGTGAAATTTGCACGTGATTATGTCTACTCTGTGTCTGGCCCAAAGTCAATAAATTTTTTCCATAAAAACATGTAGTCGCAATAAGTGCATCTGAACCAGGATGTATAATTGTTGCGCTCAACATATACAGTACTGTGCAAAAGTCTTAGGCACCCTAGAATTATTATTTTTTTTTTTCTTAGATGTTTATTTTTTGTCTTCTGCATTAGTATGTCAGTAGAAAAACACACACAAAGATTTCAAAACATTCATTTTCCAAAAATTTAATTGAACTATCTTCAGCGAAAAGATGAACAAGGAGTTCTGTAACAGATGGTATGGCCTCCACAGAGCCCCGATCTCAACACCATCGAGGCTGTCTGGGATTACCTGGACAGACAGAAGCAAGCGAGACAGCCAAAGTCTGCAGAAGAACTGTGGCAAGTTCTCCAAGATGCTTGGAACAACCTACCAGCTGATTTTCTTATAAAACTGCACGCCAGTGTACCTAAGAGATCTGATGCAGTTTTAAAGGCAAAGGGTGGTCACATCAAATATTGATTTGATTTAGTTTTTTACTGTTTACTGCTTTTTATAGACAATTGTTTGATATTTAGAAACTTTTCATTTCATTATTCTTGAAAGCATCTTCGCTTTACAGAATATTTTCACATGTGCCTAAGACTTTTGCACAGTAGTGTATGCTCATTTGTGTCCTTGGAGTCACATGTAAAACATGGGAAGGAGCAGACAGTGATGTGGAGAAGGCTACATCAAAGCCTTAATAGTTTGTACTTGGTTGCCAACTGTAATGATACACAGGGACATATTGGGACTCTTTGGGATCATGGGAATGGGCCCTCTGTTAAGTCACATTCAGAATTAACACACACACTACTTGATCGATCAGGCACCGGTTTGGGCAGGAACACCCCCCTCTTTTGAGAAGGAGAGGGGGGACCCCAATTTAACACATACACACACACCCTGAGGTGATTGGAAATGGCTGATCCATCTATGTTTTATTGATGGTTCCAAGGAAATGAGCCAATCAAATGCATGGGTGCCCTAAAGCCATCTACCAATTTGGATCAAAGGAATGGGTTCAGGTCAGTGACTTTTGACCATAAAACCCATCAAACTCTACCAACGTTGCTCTGATGGTAAAGACCCTACCAGACGCACCACATTGTATCCTTTAAAACTCAAAGTGCTAGAGTACATAACCAAAATAACAATCAGATGACTGATAATTTTGCAGTGGTCTCTTAATTTTTTTCCAGAGCTGTGTATATATATTATTCATTTTATTTATCTATTTTTTGTATTTATACAGGGTAGGTTGACTGAGCACACATGCTCTTTTACAGCAACGCCCTGTTAATGCCTCCCCAATTAGCCTAACCTGCATGTCTTTGAATTGCGGGAGGAAAGTACCCGGAGGAAACCCACGCAGACACGGGGAGAGCATGCAAACTCCACACAGAAGGGTCCCATCTGGGATTCGAGCCCGGGACCTTCTTGCTGTGAGGCAACAGTGCTATCCACTGCACCACCGTGCCACCCTACACACATATATATATATATATATATATATATATGACCACAGCAAAAGAAGAAAATAAAAAAAAAAGATTTAATTCAGAGTTAACATCAATATATGGGGGAAAGTATTTTTAATTTGCTGTCAAAATTAATGTAACCCAATGTGGAAACTGGCTTTTGAGTGCAAAGCTATCAGCAGAGGATGACATTATATCCGGTGAGGTTGAGAGCTGAAAGCTAACCCTTGCGTCCTAAGAGTATATAATATGTAGAGACAGTGATGCTAATAGAAACCAATGGGGAGCACATCTGAATCAGGAAGTTTTCATTTTGCGCTCATCTCATATGTGCAGTTGTGTCCTTGGAGTCATGTACAACAGGGATGGCGCAGAAAGTGACGTGAAGACAGCTACGTAAAAGCTTTCCGAGTATGTAATTATAATAGCTAGCAGGCAGCAAAACTTTACTGGTGAGTCCTGAAAATCTTGCTTAAAAAACACATATAAGTGTATATAATTAACATTAGTCTAATGTGGGAATTGTTTTTGCAAGAAGGGAATAGGAAAAATGAGCTAGGACTATCCAGCAACAAGTGCATAGAGCAGAGACTAATGTCTCTGAATTAATGGCTAACTTGCCAGCAGGTTACGTGGCCTCTCTAATCTCAGCAGACAGGCAGTACACTAGAAGTAAAATGCCCAGCCCCTTGGCCTCCGCTTCTGTAACGTCATTCAGTGGGCGTGGAAACCTGTTGTAAGCTTTGTGGCTGTTGTAGTTCATTCTAAGGCAAGTACCTGGTACATGCACAGTAGTTTGTGGCTATATCTCTGCTCTCACTACAGGTAGAAAGTTGGCTGAGAGCTCATTTTAATCAGGAGGAGAGCTACTTTTCTACAAACCAAACATCATTTTTGGGGGGAATTCCACTTTTCATAAACACAACACAGCAATGATTCTTTTTCCAAAGCAAAATATCCAGACATTTATTCCAGGTCTGATTCATAGGCTATAACCACCACAATTCCCAATGGCATTAGGATGCATTTTGCACGTAAACCGTAAACTTCCGAACAGACAACGCCAAAAAAAAAAAGAAATCATCCAGGGAAACAATCCGGTTATAAACCCAGAATAATAGGCTACATTCAACAAGGCAATCCAAGTCAGAACATTCGCAATGGTACAACGTCCGTATCAGAGTAGTTTTCAAGTTTCTTGATTAAATTATTAGTATTATTACTATTATTACTGGCCAATAGGAGAAACACTCATGAGTATTAACTTTCATTATTGGGCGGCAGTGTCGTATGATGGTTAAGGAACTGGCCTTGTAACTGAAAGGTTGCAGGTTCGATTCCCAGGTAGGATATTGCCGTTGTACCCTTGAGCAAGGTACTTAACCTGAATCGCTTCAGTATATATCCAGCTGTATAATTGGGTAATATATGTAAAAGAAATGCTAAAAAGTTGTGTAAGTCGATCTGGATAAGAGCGTCTGCTAAATGCCTGTAATGTAATTATAAAATGGTGTCACTGAAAGGGTTTTGGTTTTTACATATAGCCGTGACCTCGGATGTTAAGTGGTAAAAGAGCTGCTGGTATACTTATTAAAGCAAAACCCCCAATGCAATGCTGTACAAAAAACCTGTCCAGCCCCATGCAGTCATACAGCCTCTTCCACACATCAGGAATGCTCTGGTATTTCTGCCGCAGTAAAACTCAAATACAGCTCTGCAGAATGTTCTGAGTCATTGTTCTGTAGCACATGCCCCCCCCCCACCCCTCACCTCCATGAATGGCCCACCCACCCTCACCGACTTCCTTCTTCACCGTGCCAAACCTCCATACACAGATGAAATACACGCAAGACAACAGAATGTACACTTAAATATGTACAGGGCATAAGCTAGCCAAATATACATCCATATGCATCTACACTCAAATACACATGCACACACTGGTCAACTGTACACCCATAAATATCTACATACACACTCTCTCAACTTACACACTGACAAACAGGTTGTACTGACAGTACAACCACACAGATACGGTAACAGAGAACAAATGTAAACCCATAAATATGTACACATACCAAGGATGCAAGGTTAGAGCTGTCCGTTTATGTTAATTTACCATCAGATTAAAGTAATGGCTTTTTTGGCATTTCTTATCCCATAGAAAGTCATGATTGTGTATGTTTTGTATGTATGTGCATGTATACATGTGAATGTGCATGCATGTGTGTGTGTGTGTGTGTGTGTGTGTGTATGTGTGTGTGCGTGCGTGCGTGTGTGTGTGTGTGTATGTATGTGTGTGCGTGCGTGCGTGCGCTCTTGTGCATGTAACGAGAAGCAGAGTCCGTTCTCTCGCGCATATTCAACAGCAATGGCTCCTGCACAATAAATCTCACAGGCTCCAATACCCACACAGCAATGACTTCTGCTGCTCCAAACCCAATACTGCTGCTACTGTAAGAAATTCAGAGACAGAGAACAGAACTGGTCCAGATCGAGGAAACAGAACCCATAACTGGAACTGGAACCCAAAATAAACCTTTAACCATAACTTTGATTAAGCACTGACTGTGATGAACATTCTATGTGATAAACACTGTGATTAATCACTGTCTGTGTTACACATTCCATGGGATAAATACTACTTGCGATAATCACTGTGGTAAACACAGTCTGTGATAAACTGTATCGGAAACTTACACTGTAACAAACAGTGCTGTCATTTGGTCTTTTCATCATATGTGCAAGAAATCACCATCAATCCAACGTTCAGTAGCAGAATATATGAGGCCAGTCTTGTGTAAACTGCAGCAGTAGCATCCGTCCTCTGCAAGAGCTGGTTTATACAGACTTTCCACTGTCAGCGTTTCCACAATGACAATGCTCCTCTCATAACACCCCCCACACACAATGACAACATTCCCTGATACTGTACAACACCCACAATGACAATGTTCCTCTAACATCCCACACAATGACAATGTTATTGTGCTAATGTTCCACACAAAATTGCAATGTTCTACTGATAATGTCCCACACACACTATGGCAATGTTCTACATACACATGCACGCCTGCACACACATGCTCTGCACTGGTGCCGTTTCTCCTGTGCTGAGTCAGACTGGCAGTCAGGGTTGAACAGACAGGTGAACCTGCTCAGGTTACGGTCAGTTCCACCTGTCAGCTGTGCTGTGAGCAGCTGGGAGACAGCATGGTGCATATGTGAGCATTTATGTGTGCGTTGCTTGCTCTCATCTGACTTGATTAGGAAAGGAACCTAGGAGAGCACAAACCTCTGGTTGGAAAGAGTGTTCCAGTGTGCCACTGGGATGGCAGGTATGCCATCTGCCAAATTACAGCTTGGCAGGGCGTGCCCCATACCTATACAGCACAGAGAGTTTGTCACTTTTCAGGGTTTCCTACAGAAATAACCACAATGACCATCAGCCCTTAAAAACGTTAACTTCCGTACATTCTTACCTCATGTAACCACACAGAATTCAGATACAACTTCACACATCCACACAATAAAGCCCCAAACTTGGGTTATTTTGCCGGTTTTTCTCCTTCCTTTTCTTCTTCTTCCAATTCTTCTTACTTTTCCTGCTGAATTTGTCATCAAAATTATCTATACTCTCAAACAAAAATTCTCCCCATTGGATAACAACATCTCATCAGCCAATCACACTAGGCTTCTTCATAGTATTCTGACTAGTCAGAGTATCACAGGATACAGTGACAAATGCCCTATATCACAAATCAGTATCCAATAAGCTTTGGTGGAGTGGTAAGCATCTAGCCTATCCATGCGAGAGGTCTGGGTTTGATTCCGCACCAGGTATCTAAGGGTAATTTCATTTTCGACTAAAACAGTGTGCCCATGTTATGGTTTTCTCATACAATAATGTTTTTCACATTAAAGAACATATTTTTATTGCAAACGCAAAGACATGGTTACAATATTAACTCTTCACTTGTAGCCTACTTCAACAAATTAAACACCACGGCAGTTACGCAGTAACGTTATGGAAACAGATATCCCATGGCCATTTGTCAAGCAAAAACAAAAAGTAAAATATCATCTGATTAAGATCACGTTGTTGCATTAATGTAAAAAAATCTATAAATAATTATGCCATTGGCTACATGTTTTCAACAAATGTTTGTTTTAAAAACGGTCACTACACAAAAGCCAACATAGTTTGGTAGGCTAGTCCTTAGGCCTGCCTTTAAAATATTGATATCAAAATGTGGCCAAGTTACAACTAACAATAGTGCCTATTGTAGCTGACACTAATTAAACTAGCTCTATTCCAAAGTAATGCTATCCAATCTTTCCTAAATTAACTTGGCCCTGTGTTTTTTCGTCTTACCATCTCAAGGGAATGTGGTCAATTAAACTGTATGTGCCACATCAAACTGAAAGGAGAATAATTTATAGGGGAAATAATCTGTTATTCAGATGTGTTACACTTACAAATTAAAATGAAAAATTACTACACTATAGGGTATGTTTCAACAATTGTCTGCATCCAGTGCTTTGGTCTATGAAAAACACAGCATGAATAAAATTAATTATTATTATTTATTTGAAATATGTGGATTTGAATAGAAACCGGTGTGGTCCTACAGAGCCTATACATTCTTGTGTTCACAAAATTGTTTTCACAAATAACCTTTGCTATTACTTGACATGTTATCAACATTAGTAGGCCTACTATTACTTATTTGCCATCATGAGACCCCCAAACATACAGTACGCTACATTAATGGGCCAAACATGTCTGCATAGGCTGTTTTCTACGTCAAAATATTTCTCATTTCTTTCTGTATTTATTCATCCCCATTTCTCTATTGTAAATTATATTTCTTAGTATAAACGTCTGTTTGTGAATTGTAGAGAAATTTGTAGCAGCAGCGAACATGTTAAAACCTGTACATTTTCTAACATAAACTTGACAACAAAATATACACGTATCCTTTCTGGAGTGTAATTATTCGTCAACTGTGTAAAACATTGATTGAAATCATCTGTTCTTCCAGGCGGTGATTTTTGTTATTTGACATTTAAGTTTGAATGCCCACATTCTCTTCAGATGGTAAGATGAAAAAACACAGGGCCAAGTTACATTAAATAATTTAGGAAAGATTGGATAGCATTGCTTTGGAATAGAGCTAGTTTAATTAGTGTCAGCTACGATAGGCAATATTGTTAGTTGTAACTTGGCCACATTTTGATATCAATACTTTTAAAGGCAGGCCTAGTTTTTGCAAGTTAGAATTAAAAACTAACATACAGTGCTTTTTGCGTGAGTAACTTGACATTTCTTTTACATGGAAAATGTTTTTTGTTGAGATTATATTATACACTAACTGCCATTGGAAATACTCAAGAGTTTGTCATAGGTTGCATCTCACAGTCACAAGATTTTGTTTTTGATGGTCATGTGTTCTCTGCTGCCCCCATCGCCTGCGGAGTTCATCAGGAGTCTATTTGAGGACCTAGTTGTACTGCATTCATTTTCTAGTTATGTGTCGTCTCTGTACTACACCATTTGCAGGAACATCCCCTTTCGATGATACACAGCTGCATTTATCAGTCAGTCTTGTCAATACTACTAAACTGTAGACTTCACATAATTGAATGATAGTAAATCTGGACAACCAGAACTTTCTACAACTTATTCCAGATGAAACACAGCTCATGGGGTTCTAAATCGGGAGTCCTAAATATGAGTCCAAGCTACTCTGCTATAATGTGGGAACCCTAATCCTGAATGCAAAACAGGACAGAAAAAGCTTGGTATGGGTCTTTGGGATTTGAAAATGCATGATGAAGACTTACCGTTCTCAAGCATGCTACTTCCAGCTAAAGGATATACATCTACATTCATTTTATTTTGAAAGAGGTTCAGAGAAAGCCATCCCTGCTTTAATTTCCCCCAAGATTGAATTATTGTAATGCCCTGTATTTAACTGCAAATAGCCAGGTCTTATCTCAGCGCCAGCTGGTTCAAAATGAATATAAGGCTTACTAAAATTAACAAGAATTTAAATATTGCCACAGTCCTCGTCTGCTTACATTAGCCATCAGTGGCTTTCAGAACAGATGTTAACATTTTAGTGTTGATCACATAGTGATATGTGGTTTAGCCCCATATTACATAGCGGACCGACTGATATCTTGCAAACCCAATCATACTCTCAGATTATCAAAAAGGGTCTCCTCACAATCCCTACGATTTACACAATGGCACCATGATTAAGTGTCCTTTGAAAAACTGTTTTAGACTTGTGTGTGTACTGTCTGTCTCTTAGTTTTAGTCTGTCTCATTAGTGACACAATAGCTGTACTGTACCTTTGTGCGTTTATGTTCACCTGGTGCCTTTTTTGTTATTCCATTTATTCTTCCTTTTATCTAGAAAGCATTTTGTTCATGACGTGCAAAACAAGAGCAGTTAACATGGAATGGATGGAATGCACTGACACCTGCTACTGCACCAATCATTCACACCATATATTACGCATCAGATACTGAAGTATATTTCCAGAATCATTCAGGAAAAAAATTATTCTGTTTAAAAAATATAATTGTTCTAATTTAAATGTAACGGCACAATCATTGTGATAATGTAACCAATGCCCCACATATTGTGTGAATAACCCTATGTTAATATACACACTATGGCATACACACTGTGTTAATTTAGCCCTATGGCCCACACACTGTGCTAATATAAACCATATGGTCCAATATAAAGCCAATGGTACAAACACTGTGCTAATGTAAACCCTATGGCACCTACACTGTGCAAATATAACCCTATGACACACACACACTGAGCAGGGCAGGACACTCCAAAATCCTCAGTCTCCAACACATTTAAATTAATGTAATTCTCACATTAATATCAATTCATCGTTTTTGAGAAAGAAAAAAATTAAGGGTACATTTTCATGCATAGTGAAATGTGTGTGTGTGTGTGTGTGTGTGTGTGTGTGTGTGTGTGTGTGTGTGTGTGTGCGTGTGTGTGCGCGTGTGTGCGCGTGTGTGTGTGTGTGTGTGTGTGTGTGTGTTTGCGTGTGTGCATGCGTGTGTAGGTTGGGGATAAGGCAGTGGGGACTCACACGCTGATATTTTTAGCACCATTATGTACAAGTAAATCATATGTAGGGACTCCTGCATGTCAGGACTAATGAGGCGCTCTCTCACATCAGCTGACACAGAAGCAGGACGGTCATACACCATCATGTATGCATTGCAATAGTAATAGTAATAGTAACATGTAATAATAATAATAAAGTTGTATATATAATAATAATAAACAATTTAAATAATCATGACAATAACAATATGCTTTATACAGTGCCTTATCAAACTAATAGTGCTTCATAATGCAGCACAAAAAATACAATCGGGATAAATCTCTGACTATTGTAAAGTCATAAAAACAAAACTAGAGACTTAAGTAAGCAAAAAGAAAACAACGTAAATATAGTATAGTATAGAGTTTAGGCCTAGATTTTAGACTGAAAACACACCTGGTCTAACATTTTATGCCACAGGCTAGTGTCAATTTCACAAAACAAAGTCTAACCAAGCCCCATGAAACATCTTTCCACATCATTATAATTCAATTCTAGTTCTAACTGCTCTGAAAATGAAGTGTTCTCCCTGCTATTGCTCTCAGTGAAATTCTGTAAATGCCTTAAAAGGCAAACACCAAAGAGCAGATGTGTTTGATGAGGATCAGCATGTGCATACTGCAATTAACTGTGCTGATCACAATTCCTTATCCAACTTTTGGTATGAACTGTGCTGATCACGATTCCTTATCCAACTTTTGGAATTAACTGTGCTGGTCATATGACTCTAGTCACCTATTGCCATGAACTGTGCTGATCACGACACCTTACAGATCCACATTCGTGTGACCTCCAAGAATTACACTGAAAAATTCAAAAAGGTACAAATCTGTTGATCACACATGGAAACACATATTCCTTAATTAATACTGAGGAAGCACCCTTTCTTTTATTTAAATCAGCTCAGATCATGTCCCTATCTTAAGTCAGCCAGGTTTTCTCAGGTTACCCTGTCATTAGTACCCCCTAGCTGCACACCGTACAACAGCAGGCACATACAGTGTTGGGGGCTCTGGCTACCCAAGCACCTGCCCATTTTGCCCCAAGTACCTGATGTGCCCCTTTCAGGGGCGTAGGAAACAGTTAAACTTGTCCACCCAAATAATTGTACCGGAAAAAAAACGTCTGCCACGGACTTCGCAAGAGCATAGTCAACAAGTCATAATTCATTTGATCGTTGAGGGGAGAGCAACCAATCACAACACTTGGAATGGTACGTCAGGGTCCTCTGCCCATAGATTGTAGAGGAGAGGTCTGCCCAGAACTCCAGTGGGATCCGTCATCTGAGTGTCTGTGTGCTACGCAGCCTAGTCTACTTAAAGGTAAACTGGTTTAAAGGATAGGTTCACTTTTTTCAACCTGGACCTTATTGAAAGGTTCTTTTCCATAATTTATAATCGTCCATAGCACAACCTCACTGATGGCTTTATTATTGAAAAATGTACCTTTAAACCACAGCTTCTCAGTGGGTTTAAACGCGTTCCAATGGGGCTTTATAACAAGTATAAATGCTTCCATGCTTTATACCAGGCTTTATTGAATTAATTCTGCACTTCCGCAAATCTGTTCTCTTGGCTACATCCGCGCTGAAATAAAAGAGAAGCTAGCTGCCAACAATGCTGAGTTTGTCTTCTTCTATGGGGCTATTGTGGGAGTTTACAAATGGTTGGAATGTACTGTGGCAATTGCAAGTAGTTGTTCCAAACAAAATGTGATATTCCTGTTATTCAAAACATGTTCTGAATAAAACGAAGACAAAACGAAAATAAACAAAGAGACGTGTGAATGTTTTTGGAAGGCCAAACTACTTGCCCCATTGGAACGCGTTGGAACCCACTGAGAATCTACGGTTAAAAGGTGAATTCTGGGATTGCAACTGTGGTTGGAACGAGAACTAGCATACACAGGGACCGAGGTTGGGAACCCCTGGACTTGCACGTAGGCTTGTGAGTTTTAACTTTGCCAGTCGACTCAAACTGACATTTAACACGGTTTAGGTAGACATATTCATTATTTATAGCATATATATTAATTTTAATCATTCATTCTGGTAAAATATATTCAGTACAATAACTGGGTGTCATAAAATAGTTTATCTAGCTCAGTGTGCCGGTTTCTCACTTTGAGCACCTGCCCCTCAAAAGGTCTCTGCACGGCCCTGGACTGTGTTACCAACTGCCAGTGGGAAGTGTGCTAAAGAATCTGGATGACATCACAAGAAATTCTACTTCTTCAGGCACTTCTACATTTCAGCAAGGTATCATCTATAACCGAGCCATAAGGAATGAAACAAGCAGTCCAGTATCATGTTTGAACGTTTAAAACATTTACAAGTTACCATTGGAGTGGCCAAGTGTTCTAGATTTAACCCCACAAGTTAAAAAAATTATCTAAAAATATTTAGTCACATCTCATATGCTTGTACCCACATATGAATTTTAACATTTCACTTAGAGATTGGTAACCACTGGTTTTAACCAACCTCCAAGCCACAATATTGTGAGTGTTTGCATCAAAACAGTGTCCCCCACCCCACCCTGTGAGTGCAGGTGGGATAATCCTTAATTGAGAGCAAAGCACAATGGGTAATTCCAAACAATGGGAGAAAAAAGGGAGGAAATGAGCCACTGATATCAGCCTGTAACGTAAGACCTGAGATTATGTCCTCAGTAAAAGTGACACTGCACATCAGCACTCACACACAAACATTACTGCAGACACTATGCAGGTGCTGTCTAACACATGAGATGAGCATTCCTGCAGATGCTCTGCGTGGTTGCCGTCAGCTGTGCGCATGTTCCTGCAGACGTTCTAAGCCACCTGTTACTGGTGTTTCAGTTGTAGATGGCTTAATGCGCGCTGTAGCCAATGGCTGTTTGGGGTGGAGGTCACATGCTCCAGTGGCCCTATCCTGCCCAGAGACACAGTGTTTTTTATTTATTTATAATGAGCTGCAGAGTTTAATGAAGCATCAGTAAAGTGCCCTGTGAGGCCTACTAGCATCAGACTCCATATTGTGTTCCACAGCATGGCTCTGCTTTTTAAATGTCATTTTTAACAGGCACCTCTCTGCGAGAACACAGCTCTCTGTGGGACTCCCTTGCACTTCACTGTACCACCCGTAGGCCTGCTCCCTGCAAGATCCGCTATGGTCTGGGTCCACACTGAAGTAACAACTGGGCTACACTACAGTAACAATAGGACCACACTACAGGAACAACAGAGACAGACAACAGAAACAACATGGCCGCACAACAGGAACACTGCTGCATTTGTGGATCGGGAAAGAGATATTTTTCCTGTCATTTGCAGTCTGTTGATACGATGGCCTTTCAGAGTGTAAATGATCATTTAAAACAGCATACGAAACATAGAATCACACCCATAGCAGCTACTTAGAAGAGCAAATATTTTAGCTATTGCAGCAGTTTGGAATGATGATACCAAAATATGTGCTCACTCCTTACAAAAATAAATAATAAAAAAAGATATGTAACACCCTGTTACAATATCCCTGCACTTACAAATGTGCTCAGACAAACTGTATAATTTTCAATATGGATTATATTGCTGCCCAAGTACCATGATATGGATCTTTGCTTTGTGATACTGAACAATTCATGAGAGAGGCATTACCTCATTCCAACTGAGTGCTGTCTTTCAGTCTGAGTTACAGCTGTTTGTGACATAAGGAAAGGGACTGTGCATCTAATATAAACATATACATAAAACCTCTAGGGCTCTATCTTACACCCGGCGATAAGCGGCGGTAACCCAAACGCAAGTGTCTTTGCTAGTTTCAGACCGACGCAGTTGTCATTTTAAAGTCCAGCGCTCATGTTGTTTAAATAGCGAGTGAACTTGAGCCCATAGCAAGTGAACTGGGTAGGTTGGTCTTAAGATGAGGTGTGGCCAGGATCATTTTTGGCGTATTGCCATCTTGAGGCAGCAAAAAGCGTTTGCGTTAAAACCACCACAAACCTGGTCATAAGTCATGTCGCATTTGTTTCAATATTATTTTAATGGCGCAATATAATTGCGTCTACATAGGCATGTACGTAAGCAAGGGTGTCAAACTCCAGTCCTGGAGGGCCTCAGTGTCTGCTGGTGTGGTTCTGTGTGAGTGGTTCATTTAAGTCACTGATTGGCTAAAAATCCACACTCCTTGTTCCCAAGGCCTTAATTGGCTGCTGACTGACAGGAAATCATAAATACCTGCAGACACTGCGGCCCTCCAGGACTGGAGTTTGACAGCCCTGCCCTAGAGTCCCTGTACACCCTGTACAAAGCTGCTTTAGTTACTTGAAGTGTATTTTCTTGCTTTATACCATAAACTTGTTAATAGACCTATACCACCTATACCACCCATTGTGAAGCCGAGAGGTGGTAAGAAACAACTACAAAAATATCCTTCATCACACACAAAAACGGGCTGATGGAAAACATACACTAAAACTGAAATAATATCAAAAACTAATGAACTCAGTGATCATCATCCCACCTTCATTGTCATCATTATGGCATTATCTTTCTGAGAAAATAGGAGCACGGTGATTGTTGACTAGTGTGAGATGTACTGGTGAGTGCTTGTGTGCGTGCGCGGATGTGAATGTGTATGGAGTGTGTGTCTGCACAGCTGCAGAATAACCTTATTTCCCGCCAGGTTGAAACAGTAGGACAGAACAGAGATAAACATGATCTCACAGAGTCAGAGAACGGCACAGCTCCACAGACTCAAGACAAACTTTTAAAAAAAATTATATTTCATAAAACCCATAATGCAAGCAGTGACTATGATCTGTCAATCACTGAATAATACCAACCAATAAAAATTATTATAACACCTCCTGTTGTACTCACCAAGTCATGGTTGGTTGAGTTGGAGTCGTCTTCAGGGAAGGGAATGTAGACTGCTAAGGCCATGCAGTTGGCAAAAATAGCGATCAATATAAAGATATCAAATGGCCTGAAGTGCACAGTCAAGAAAAATGAAATAATATTCACTTCAAAAACTCATACCCTGCCAAAAAAATAAATGAATAAACTTTGCCTCAGGTCACAAAAATGTAACTGTTTCCTGCCTCACCTGAGAATGGTTTGAAGAACTATACATTGAGGATCATGACTGAAAACATCGAAACCTGCTCTGGCCTCATTTCCCACAAGCTGAAGCTCTCTTGACACAGTCTCCTAACATAGGCCTCACAGACAGATTGAATTTGAATATTAATTTGAACTTGTGTGTCTCTGGAGCTTGCTGGGGGAAATCCCTTTTTCCTCATTTCAAATAGAAAGGGCCACATCAAGTGAGTCGGCTAAAAGCGACCATGCAGTCAGCAGATAACATCCTTTCCTTTAAAGCGCACAAAGAATAAAAACGGTAAAAAATGAGAACACAGCACAATAAACATTGCTGCAGGAAAGGTCACTCACACAGCTCTTTCCCCTGAGTATGATGGCTGTGTATAGTTTAATAAATAAATATATACAGTATATAAACACACACACACACACACACACACACAAGGATACTTCCACTCCACCAGGCTGATGCAGGCTCTGCGGATGGGGTTGGTGAGTTTGAGACAGAAGAGGGCACGGGGCGGCCTGCTGTTGGCACTGCTACCCTGCTTCTTGCTTTTGGCATACTGCTGCCGCTTCCTCTGGGCGAGCGATCCGACGGGTGCGGGAGTGGATTCGGCCGCAGGGGCGGGGCCGCTGGTGCTCATGGTCGGAGCAGCCACCCGAGGGAGAGAAGAGGGCGGAGCTGAGCTGTCTGAGCGGCGAGCTGCGGCTCTGCTGCTGATGGCATAATTTGCCCCTGAAAGAGAGAGATATACTTTATAAAGGTGCATTTTGATATATATGTTGGAAATATAATTTCTTTAATATAATGTAGCGAACAGGGTTCAGGCTGGGCTCGAACATCGGATTTCCCAGGGGAGAGGTCGATGCGCTAACCACTGCGCTAAAGTTGAATTCACCTTTATCAGAACAGTTAGACTGCCCTTTGGCTGGCTGCAATGCTGCACAAACACCAATGTAGCAAAGAGGGTTCAGGCTGGGCTTGAACATCAGATCTCCTGGGCGAGAGGTCACTGCGCTAAAGATGAATTCACCTTCAGCAGAGCAGTTAGGCCGCCCCTTGGCCGGCTGCAACACTACAATAGTTTTAATAATATTTATTATTGTTATTTGTATTACCACTATTATTGTTGATGTATTGTTCACGTTTGCACGTTGATGTAAAGTCACGTTTGCACAGACTTGACAATCATGCGGCTGAACCGGAAAACCACAAGTGCCCGGTCGACGAGCGCAGGTTGCTGGTGTGAAATGAGATATCATCATCCCACAGGCTGAAACCCTCCCTGGACAATGCTAGGAGCCAATTGTGCATCGCATGAAATGTATGAAATGTAAGAAAATACACAACCTTTTTTAGTATTTATCCCAGATTTTTTGTGGGTAATTCTGGTGGCACTTTCCCATACAGGTTTTAAACTTCCACTTACCTCAGGCTCTAAAATGAGATGTGTCATCACAGATTTTTAAAATTGAGGGATAAAGTGGAGTGTCCATTTTTATATTACAATAGTTTTATAGTTTAGTCAATTTGACCCCAAATATAAAAGGAGTCATAAAATGTGAACATAATAAGAGGGCTGACTACTTATAATTTACAAAGAGGAAGACATTAAACCAGACATTAATTAGAATATACCAGCAAAGAGAGAGATAAGCCAGAAATGACCAATTATTTACCCTCCAGCTGAACAGAAACGAAAGGAACCACCACCACAAAAATAAGAGGAAAAGCTTAATTTCACCAACTCCAAACTGAACTGAAGCTTCTTTCCATCAGCCCACATAAATACTTTACTCTCCACAGGAAGGGCATCCCTGTCCTGATTGGGTTAATGTGTGAGAAAGGGTGGGGGGGTCATTTATGACAAAGATTAGCTTATCTTTGATGTTTGTGGGGGTGTGTGAGTGAGAAAGAGACACAAGGAGAGGGGGGAGAGCAAGAGATGGAGGAGCCGGGACGTCTCTTAAAAATCAGCTAACCTTATTATTTCGTCTTGACACTGTATGACTTTTCCTAATTTGTTGGGATTAAATAGTAAACATGCAGTAAACATAATGCTATGTTTTCAAAGGTCCTGTACCAACCTTGTATACAAAGGTGTTGTGTGGTCATTTGTGGGGTAGCTGTATAAAATGTAAGAAAATATACAACCTTTTTTATATTTTTGTGGGTGATTCTGGTAACTCTCCCATACAGGTTTTAAACTTCACAAAAAGGCTCTAAAATGGTCTATCTTTGGAAGAGCTTATTACAATATATTTGGAACAGGGATATGAATATAAAAATATAAATCAAACAAATTGCTATCTGACGTCAAAAAGAGTCTCACACAGTATCTTTTCTCTATCAGAGATACAAAGCAGTGACCAGAGCAGAATGAGATCCTGACCAAGGCCAGGCTCACTGGCCACATGTTTGCAACAGAAAAATTCTGACAAGAAATTCATGGTTCCAAAAAAGATTTATATTTAGTTTTTAGACAAGAAAGGTAAGCACCATATTCTGAAGGACATATCCTGTGTGGCCCTCTACAAAAAGCATATACATAATTTCCAGAATCACATGTTTATTTATCATTTATATAATTATTAAATAGACTGTTATTAATTTTCATCCTATATTTAAATTAATTGCTGGACACTTTGGTGAAATGTACATTTGTAAGTTTTTCCTGCCAAAAAAAAGCCATTTGAATGTTGAGGGAGAGAGGGAGAGAGAGAGAGAGTACAACAAAGATAAAGAATGAGAAAAGTAGATAGAGAGATTGACAGTGGACACAGCGTAAATGTAAAATCTCTCCACGATAAAGCAAGGCATAGAAATAGGCCTGTCCACTCCAAACATTCCTACCTCAGAACAAATACTGCATTATCCACACACAGAATGTGAGTGAGTGAGTGCGTTACTACACTGGGGACACAGGACAGTGACAAATTGAGAACTGCACTTGGGAGCCTTAATAAATAATAAAATGAGAGCCTTAATAAATATTCTGTTTCGGAGTCAATTTATTCTTCTTGATTTGGAAAATGGCAAGCAGAACAAACACATTACAATGTAACTGGATCTCTATGAGGACTCTCGTCTTACAGCGGACTAGGTGAGCAAACAGGTGGATGTGGTCAGGTGAATGGAGCCAGGTGAGTGCCCGGGTGTGAGAGGCCAGTTGAAAAGATGAATAGGGTCACGCGATTGAGGCCAGGGGAGTGTAGCAAGGGAGTGGGGTCAGGTGAGCGACCAGGAGTAGGGGGCCAGGTGGGTGGCGTCAGCTGTCTGGCTAGGTAGGTGGGGTCAGGTAGAGATGAGTATAAGTAGAGTGGATGCAGCAAAATATAAACGGCCCTTATTGGAAAAAAAAAACAAAAGATACCGGTAAGACTATAAACCAGTGGTAAAAGCTACGCATTTCTGAATCTCAGTAACTACTTTTTTGACATGTAGTTTTGACATTTAGAAATATCTAATCGACTCCAAGCTCACCTTACTCGTCGCCTTATTCCATTTGAAATAGCACAATCACTTTGATCTCTGATCTATGCACTTGTGTTTATGTTGTAAGCCACTTTAGATAAGTACGTCTACTATGTCATACGTCTATGGCAGTAATGTAATCTAATGCAATATTGAAATTAATCTAAATAAACAATGCATCCAAATAAAGCACTTCTCCTTAAGCCACATTTAGGCCACACAAGACGCGTATCATAAGAATACATTACATTACATTACATTATAGGCATTTAGCAGACGCTCTTATCCAGAGCGACTTACACAACTTCTTATTACATTTATCCATTTATACAGCTGGATATATACTGAATCAATTCAGGTTAAGTACCTTGCTCAAGGGTACAATGGCAGTGACCTACCTGGGAATCGAACCTGCAACCTTTCGGTTACAAGTCCAGTTCCTTAACCATTATACTACACTGCCGCCTATACAAATCACACACATACAAACTCTAAAGTATCCAGCATTAATCCAACTAAAAGAGTTAATTGAGACCAATGTCCATCAGATGTACTCAATTAAAGTAAAATAGTCTGCCAGAGTTGAGTTTAACACTGAACGTTTAACACGGTGCAGGCAGGAACAAGAGCCTCAGAGAACCACACAGCTGCCACCATATTTAAACTTGACATAGTCACCCCCCCCAAACACTGATTATAGTCATAGTTATAGTCATAACAATGTAGGTTGAAGGGTAGACTATGTACTGCATTTCCAGAAACAATAAGCATTTAACCAGTACTCATTGCACCCAATTAAAATAGCAATAAAATTAATGATTGGCCCTAATGAAGACTCGGGCTAGAACATATAATTATTTTTATGTATTAGAAAAATATGCCCGTCAGTCATATTGTCAGTTATTTCTCCATGCATTAAAAACAGTTCAACTATTTTCTTCCCCCATTGGGGAATTTATTTTCTTGCCACCGTTAGAGTGCTTTTCTTCCCACTGGGGAGTTTACCACGCTTGCTTTTTGCAGGTTCAGGCCCGGTCTTTGCCAAATTTTCCTTACGTTTCTCTGTAAAGCATCTTTGTGACCATTCTCCGTAAAAAGCTCTATACAAACAAAATTTAATTGAATTGAACTTAATTAAAAATAATTGAATTAGGCCTACCTCTTGCTCATCCAATAACTTGAGGAATACAGTATTACAGCATACTGTATGTATATATATATATATATATATATAAATATATATATACTGTTTTTGGGACAGTGACACATTGGATTTGAAATACAACAGTGAATATTATGTTAAAGTACAGACTGTCAGCTTTATTTTAAAGGATGATTATGTTTTTTTTCCCCCACTTGGACCCATTTTTCCTAAAGTATTTCCAATCTGCTGATCAGTAATGATAATATTTTTGTCAAGCTTTGGTCACCCCAAGAACCGCTCCCCTCTGCTTTAAAATGTCAATAGTCCAATGGGGCATTATCCTTTTAGGGTATTTACATCCATCTCGGGTGATCTGTGTAGGAATTACAGCCCTCTTTATACATAGTCCCCCATTTTTGGATAATTGGCTGCTCTGCTGTTTCCTGGCCAGCTGTGTCTTTGCATCATTAGTTCATGCACAAGGAAGCTAACAAAATGTCAAGAGTTGATTCTAGGTGTGGCATTTGTATTTGGAATTTGCATGTTTCTCAACATGAGGACCAAATAAGTGTCAATGCCTGTAAAGCAGGTGATCATGAAGCCTAAATATCATAATAAATTGATCAGAAACATAGCCAAAACATAGGTGTATAAAAATCAACTGTTTGATACATTGTTAGGAACCAAGAACGCACTGGTGAGCTCAACAATAGCAAACAACCTGGTAGACTACGGAAGACCACTGTAGCAGATGACCAAAGAATACTTTCACTTGTGAAGAAAAACCCCTTTTCAACTGTTGAACAGATCAAGAATACTCTCCAAGATGTACGTAGGCATAGATGTGTCAAAGACTACCATAAAGGGAAGACTACCCTAGCATAATCTCAGAGGGTTGACCGCAAGATGCAAACTGATAAGCAGCAAGAACAGAATGGCCAGGTGAGAGTTTGCTAAAAAAAAACAACCTTTTCAACTGTTGAACATATCAAGAATACTCTCCAGGATGTACGTAGGCATAGATGTGTCAAAGACTACCATAAAGGGAAGACTACACTAGCATAATCTCAGAGGGTTGGGAATGTTTGGCTGCCACTAGAACTGGTTCACTTGTCTTCATTCATGATGTGACTGCTGACGGTAGCAGCAGGATGAATTCTGAAGTGTACAGAAGCATCCAAAGTCAATCAAAAGCCTCGAATCAAGACTACCGAAAGCTCTTATACATGCAGTAAGGAAGCAATTGAACACACCTGATTAATCAGAAACACCTGTGAAGCCATTTGTCCCAAACATTATGGTGCCCTGAAACGGGGAGGGCTATATATAAAAATTGCTCTAATTTCATAACAAAAACAAAGCAGCGCTGAAATACTCCAAGTCTGAACCCATAACAGAACACCTTAGAATAAATGGCACCATCAATTTAATGGAAAAGAAAACAGCTAAACCAAGCCATTTTAGATAATTTGCAGCTCATACAGAGCATTTAACAATCATTTACACAGGAAATAGACAGCATTTGCACACTTTCATTACACAAGAGATCATTAACCAGACATGAACGTTCCTTGCTCTGTGCTGGTCTGACAAAAAATAAATAAAACTAATTTACATCCCATTTTTGACCTAGCTCTGGAAATTAAATTCATACATTATGTGATTTTAGGGGGTAAAAATTTAGTGTTATGAAGTGGAGAGAGACAGTAACAGGGTGGTGATGGTAATTCCTGTCAGCATTACCAAACACTACCCTGTTACTGTCCGCATTACCAACACCACCCTGTTACCGTCAGCATTACCAACACCACCCTGTTACTGTCAGCAGTACCAACACCACCCTGTTACTGCCAGCATTACCAACACCACCCTGTTACTGCCAGCATTACCAACACCTCGATGGTACTGTCAGTACTACCAACACCTCCCTGTTACTGTCAGCATTACCATCACCACCCTGTTACTACCAGCATTACCAACACCAGCCTGTTTCTGCCAGCATTACCAACACCACCCTGTTACTGCCAGCATTACCAAAACCACCCTGTTACCGTCAGCATTACCAACACCACCCTGTTACTGACAGCATTACCAACATCACACTGTTACTGTCAGCATTACCAACACCACCCTGTTACTGTCAGCATTACCAACACCTCCCTGTTACTGTCAGCATTACCAACACCTCCCTGTTACTGTCAGCATTACCAACACCACATGTAACTGTCTCCGTTACCAACATCTCCCTGTTACTGTCAGCATTACCAACACCTCCCTGTTACTGTCAGCATTACCAACACCACCTGTACTCCATGTTACTGTCAGCATTACCAACATCACCCTGTTACTGTCAGCATTACCAACACCATCATGTTACTGTCAGCATTGCCAACACCTCCCTGTTGCTGTCAGCATTACCAACACCACCTGTGACTGTCTCCATTACCAAGACCACCCTGTTACTACCAGCATTACCAACACCAGCCTGTTTCTGCCAGCATTACCAACACCACCCTGTTACTGCCAGCATTACCAAAACCACCCTGTTACCGTCAGCATTACCAACACCACCCTGTTACTGACACCATTACCAACATCACACTGTTACTGTCAGCATTACCAACACTACCCTGTTACTGTCAGCATTACCAACACCTCCCTGTTACTGTCAGCATTACCAACACCTCCCTGTTACTGTCAGCATTACCAACACCACATGTAACTGTCTCCGTTACCAACATCTCCCTGTTACTGTCAGCATTACCAACACCTCCCTGTTACTGTCAGCATTACCAACACCACCTGTACTCCATGTTACTGTCAGCATTACCAACATCACCCTGTTACTGTCAGCATTACCAACACCATCATGTTACTGTCAGCATTGCCAAAACCTCCCTGTTGCTGTCAGCATTACCAACACCACCTGTGACTGTCTCCATTACCAAGACCACCCTGTTACTGTCAGCATTACCAACACCACCTGTACTCCATGTTACTGTCAGCATTACCAACATCACCCTGTTACTGTCAGCATTACCAACACCATCATGTTACTGTCAGCATTACCAACACCACCCTATTACTGTCAGCATTACCAACACCACCTGTGACTGTCTCCATTACCAAGACCACCCTGTTACTGTCAGCATTACCAACACCACCCTAATACTGCCTGCATTATCAACACTGCCCTGTTACTGTCAGCACTACCAACACCACCTGTGGCTGTCTCCCTTACAAAGACCACCCTGTTACTGTCAGAATTACCAACACCACCCTAATACTGCCTACATTACCAACACCGCCCTGTTACTGTCAGCATTACCAACACCTCCCTGTTACTGTCAGCATTACCAACACCACCTGTACTCCATGTTACTGTCAGCATTACCAACATCACCCTGTTACTGTCAGCATTACCAACACCATCATGTTACTGTCAGCATTGCCAACACCTCCCTGTTGCTGTCAGCATTACCAACACCACCTGTGACTGTCTCCATTACCAAGACCACCCTGTTACTACCAGCATTACCAACACCAGCCTGTTTCTGCCAGCATTACCAACACCACCCTGTTACTGCCAGCATTACCAAAACCACCCTGTTACCGTCAGCATTACCAACACCACCCTGTTACTGACAGCATTACCAACATCACGCTGTTACTGTCAGCATTACCAACACTACCCTGTTACTGTCAGCATTACCAACACCTCCCTGTTACTGTCAGCATTACCAACACCTCCCTGTTACTGTCAGCATTACCAACACCACATGTAACTGTCTCCGTTACCAACATCTCCCTGTTACTGTCAGCATTACCAACACCTCCCTGTTACTGTCAGCATTACCAACACCACCTGTACTCCATGTTACTGTCAGCATTACCAACATCACCCTGTTACTGTCAGCATTACCAACACCATCATGTTACTGTCAGCATTGCCAACACCTCCCTGTTGCTGTCAGCATTACCAACACCACCTGTGACTGTCTCCATTACCAAGACCACCCTGTTACTGTCAGCATTACCAACACCACCTGTACTCCATGTTACTGTCAGCATTACCAACATCACCCTGTTACTGTCAGCATTACCAACACCATCATGTTACTGTCAGCATTACCAACACCACCCTATTACTGTCAGCATTACCAACACCACCTGTGACTGTCTCCATTACCAAGACCACCCTGTTACTGTCAGAATTACCAACACCACCCTAATACTGCCTACATTACCAACACCGCCCTGTTACTGTCAACATTACCAACACCAACTGTGACTGTCTCTATTAGCAACACCTCCCTGTTACTGTCTCCATTACCAAGCCCATCCTGTTACTGTCAGCATTACTAACACCTCCCTGTTACTGTCAGCATTACCAACACCACCCTGTTACTGTCAGCATTACCAACATCACCCTGTTACTGTCAGCATTACCAACACCATCATGTTACTGTCAGCATTACCAACACCATCATTTACTGTCAGCATTACCAACACCACCCTATTACTGTCAGCATTACCAACACCACCTGTGACTGTCTCCATTACCAAGACCACCCTGTTACTGTCAGCATTACCAACACCACCCTAATACTGCCTGCATTATCAACACTGCCCTGTTACTGTCAGCACTACCAACACCACCTGTGGCTGTCTCCCTTACAAAGACCACCCTTTTACTGTCAGAATTACCAACACCACCCTAATACTGCCTACATTACCAACACCGCCCTGTTACTGTCAACATTACCAACATCAACTGTGACTGTCTCTATTAGCAACACCTCCCTGTTACTGTCTCCATTACCAAGCCCATCCTGTTACTGTCAGCATTACTAACACCTCCCTGTTACTGTCAGCATTACCAACACCACCCTGTTACTGTCAGCATTACCAACACCTCCCTGTTACTATCAGCATCACCAACACCACCTGTACACCATGTTACTGTCAGCATTACCAACACCTCCCTGTTACTGTCAGCATTACCAACACCAACTGTGACTGTCTCCATTACCAACACCATCCTGTTACTGTCAGCATTACCAACACCAACTGTAACTGTCTCCATTACCAACACCACCCTGTTACTGTCAGCATTACCAAAACCAACCTGTGACTGTCCCCTTTACCAAGACCACCCTGTTACTGTCAGCATTACCAACACCACCCTAATACTGCCTGCATTACCAACACTGTCCTGTTACTGTCAGCATTACCAACACCACCTGTGACTGTCTCCATTACCAACACCACCCTGTTACTGCCAGCATTACCAACACCGCCCTGTTACTGTCGGCATTACCAACACCACCTGTGACTGTCTCTATTACCAACACCTCCCTGTTACTGTCAGCATTAGCAATGCCACCTGTGACTGTCTCCATTACCAACACCTCCCTGTTACTGTCAGCATTACCAAGGCCACCCTGTTACTGTATCCATTACCAACCCCATCCTGTTACTTTCAGCATTACCAACACCACCTCTGACTGTCTCCCTTACAAAGACCACCCTGTTACTGTCAGCATTACCAACACCACCTGTGACTATCTCCATTACCAACACCTCCCGGTTACTGTCAGCATTACCAACACCACCTGTGACTGTCTCCATTACCAACACCACCCTGTTACTGTCAGCATTACCAACACCACCTGTGACTGTCTCCATTACCAAGACCACCCTGTTACTGTCAGCATTACCAACACGACCCTAATACTGCCTGCATTACCAACACTACTCTGTTACTGTCAGCATTACCAACACCACCCTAATACTACCTACATTACCAACACCACCTAGGACTGTCGCCCTTACAAAGACCGCCCTGTTACTGTCAGCATTACCAACACCACCCTGTTACTGTGGGGCCCATTCACTTAGAGTGGATGGAGGTGATCACCGTTCCAATTATTCAATGGAAAATGCAGATATTTAGAACAATCTAATTAGCTAAACAGATCTTTTCTGGCACAACATAACCATACTGCACTTTGACTCAAGTCAAGTGTATGGACAATGCCACTAATCTTAAGGAAGCACGTTCACGTCCATTCAGTATAAAAGAGGAGAGGGGTGTGTCCTCTTGTATTAGTGTCACAGGTAAGAAGTCCTATGAAGTTGCGTTTTACAGCCTCGGATGCAGTGTGTGTGGTAAAACGCCGAAGACAACGTTGTTTTAGTTAGGCTAATTAGCGTTAAACAGATCAGGGACGCTTTGTTGGGCTAAATATCATACAACGGCAGTGGGATAAAGCTAAAGCCTTTGGAAAAATCATTAAATGCTGCCCCTTAACCTCCAAATAGACTCGGTAAAAAAAGAAAGAAAAATAATCATGCAGCGTGGTGGCTGGCCCTTATAAACCTTATGCATGCCATTCAAGGACATTGTAAATATTCTTGAATTCGATAACCCAGTCACACAGACATAGAAATATCATCGCAGATGACACGCGTCTCGTGCCAAACACAGCCGGATAAGCTGCGTGAATTCGAGGCTGTCACTCTCATCCATCACTTGGTCAAATCAGTTGTGTAAGTCCTTGAACTGCTAGGCCCGCGGAGATAACACGGAACTAAAATGAGAGTCATATCGCCTGTTCCAACAGATCTCCCCGGTTTCCTGAAAAAAAATACCGATGGCATGGTTGAATCTAGGCTACATTCATTTGTCAAACTACAGCCGAAGCATTAATTTTTATTTTCCCCATCACTGTTCATTTTTAGAATGACACAGTTAACGCAGTGTTTCGTCGGTGCGATTTAAAAAAAAATCATAGCCATAGGCTACATTTATTTATCGCACTGTCACAGTTGTTCTTTTTCCAGCAGTAACATCAAAATCAATCGACCACATCGCAATGCCATACGATTCTACATACGATAGCCTAGCCTACATCACAAACAATGTCCTTGGTTCAACATACCAGTATCGCTGCGCGAATAAACGGAAATTGTGTTTCACAAAGACTTCGAATATATGTTTAAGGTGATACACTCGAATACAGGGACCATTGTACCAGGCTGTCCTTCCGACGCTCTTTACAATCAGCAGGCGCTCTTGCTAGGTTACTGTATGGATTCTCACCGGCTTGATCGGAGCCTATACGAGTTGCTTTACATGTTCTCTGTTGGCCGCGTTCTGTCAAATTTGTTCGGACATCTCAAACAGACTTAAATAAATGACCCTTCTTAACCTCCAAAAACAACGCTCATACCACAATATGCCCATCAAATCAGAATGCAAGTGATTATCCTACAAGGTTAACGCATTTACAAATGTAGGACGTAATCGACAGAGTGTCATTGACACAATAATGAAAACATTTGACCAATTATAGCCTTATTAACAATAAATTAATCACGTTTGGTTTCGGTGCAAACACAGCACGTGCCGTGCACTTTCCACCCACCCTCACAAAAAATACATAAATAAATAAATAAAATTAAACATACCTTTTTTGAAAACTCAGTGTCCAGCAGACGACTCGAATTTATCAACAAAATTTCTATGAGAAAATTCCGCGGCTTTCGCAACCGAAAAAACACGGGTTCCGTCCCAAATTGCGAATTAAAATGCATTAGCTTGCGGGCGAAAGGGACACATATGCATTAATTAAACCCTTCCATGTTGAACGCATAGAGGCAGAGCGCGCGCAGGAGCATCCTCGTTCGCAGGCAGCATCACGAGACCAGTGAAGAGTGAGATCAGCTGCTACATCACAGCGATTTACCTTCCGGCTCAACCTCTGCACCCTGCATCCCACGTTCTCATTAAAATTACATAGCAAGATAAATAAAATACATTGTTTGTTATTATCTATTTATTTATTTTTTTGCACATATTTTCACACGTCCTTCTGTTATGCAGGAGATTTTCACCCATATCTTTATTTCGGAGGATAGATTTTATGGGGACTAAATACATAATCCAGATTTATTTAAATAAAATTCTATTCATCATTACGGCTTTGGCATTGCAGTTTGTAATATAAGTATGTGTGTACATATTTAACTGTGAACTATTTCATTGAAGAGAATAGAGTGTTATACTTCATGGACCTCACAGTGATAGGCTACTATAACATTTCATTTTTTTAATTATTGCAAGTCAGTAGATTACTCCATATATTTGTGAGTCATTTTAATGATTGACTTAATAAATACACCCATATTTTATAGATATAACATCAACAAGGATTTCAGTCACATTTTATGCTACAGGGCTTTACAGTTTCCTGGTCTTGTATAGCTTAGTTGTGGTAATAAAATATTCTATGGTATTATTTCACTCTTTATGAATATTGTGGCCTTTCTATAGAACCATTCCTTCAAAAGTGTCACACACAAAGCTCCTTGCACCACTCTTGGTGGACAGAGTTGAGGGGTCGCCCACCTGCTGTCCTTCCTTCTGAATGCGAGTTGAATCATAAAACTGAACATTTTTCATTTATCATATTTTTAGTGTATTGTTACAGTGAATAAGAGACCCAGTGCTTGTTAATGTGTGTGTAGGGTGTTCACAGAGTAACATAACACCATCAGTGGTATCTTGTATCACACAGATGACATCTCTCACATTACAGCTGTCTGCTAGAATCTTCTTCTGCTGCATTGCCATGTGTGCTTGGCTGGCAAAACCTTCACACACTCTGTAAGCAACAATAGAGCAACTTGAGTTTGTGTTATAACTGAATAACACAGCTTTATAACCCGAAAAGTAAAATTCAGCACCAGATTGCCATTAAATCAGATGGATTGTCCCCTCACGCTCATAACTTATTTTCTTTTAAAATGGACAATGGCGGTAGCGATTGCTGTTTTCTATCAGAATGTTAAAACGTATTCAGTGTTAAAGAAGGCAGTAGATTATATGTAGTGGATCTACTCCTCTGTTCCAATCACAATCAACTTCACACAAGGGCAATCCTAATATTACTGTGATCCAATCAGAGGCAGTCATGCCCATTGGGTTTTGTATGTATAATGCTGATTGTGATAATTACCTTTACTGATGTCACGCGGCCTACTTACTGCATGGTAACGAGTTAAATGAAATTGGCTGAAGTCTTGAAGGAAAAGGAAATTATTTGATAGCCCTGTTCTGCCTGAGGTTTGTTTCCAGAGAATGTTTTTTAAAATGAGAATAGACTTCATAATCAGTTCAGTTTCTCTGAGAAAGGTTACACCGAATGCTGGGAAAGGAAGAGGCGCCCGTGGTTTCTGAAATGAATTTAAACCAGGTTTTTAAACAAAAAATAATGTGAATAGTACCCTGCACAGAGGAACCACAGGCTGTAGTGCTCAAGTTGTACACATGGCAGCTTCACTGTCCGCCCATTTCTAACTGAACCTGTATCTAAGCAACTGTTCCTGCCGGGTTTGTCTCATAATGTGTGAAAATATATTTCCCTTTTCTTTACAAAAAGGCTTTAATGCCGGAGAGGCCTGTTTGTCCTTCAGGCTTCTTATCTCCCTGTGCAGCTGAAATCTTCACCAGTCACACAGTGTCCACCTGTCTGTCCTTGGAGAACAGTGGGAATGTGGCAGCACTACAGGCTGAGGTTCTAGCTTTTCAGAGTTATTGGGTTACCTATCTGTGCCTGACGTTCTCTGAATTATTAATAGTCCTAATGTTTCAGAGGCAGGGCAGGGGTGCTGCAGGTGCCCCATTTCAGCCAATAGTCACAGAAGATGGTGTGGGCTCCAGCCATTCACCATAGAGGATGCGACAGGGTTCACCCAATCACCACAGAGTGAATGCTCTATGCTTTGTCCAATCACAAAACAGATGGCAGAAGACTGCTTTTTTTCCCCCTTGCAGTCATTTTTAGTTTTGAGTGTCCTGCTGTGTTAACCCTGTCACTTAACAGGGTGATCTTAACGTAGACACATCTCTTACACTCTCTGAGCCTCGACATCCCCACATACGCAATTATACGGTGATCATGGTATATTATCTTATTGAAAATAGATACAGTATATAGATAATAAAGTGATAATATACTTATTAAAATACATCATAAACTTTATACTTAATACTTTCAAGGCTCTAGGCACAGGGGGTAATCATTTGATTTATGGCTGATGTTCAAGTGTCAACATTTGTCGCAGTGAACCCATACTTTCACTGACTAATGCCCCAATTCCTCAGATATTTACAGCTCTCTTTCTGTTTCTCTTGCTCTCTCTCTCTCTCTCTCTCTCTCTCTCTCTCTCTCTGTCTCTCTCTCTCTTCCATCCTCTCTGTCTGACCTGCTTTTTTTCCTCATCCTGGAGAAGGGTTTTCTTGGTGAGTGTAATTTAGGTTTTAAACTGTGAGAAATTATATTGAACACATGCACACACGCATGCACGCACACATTTATACACACACACCCATGCATGTACTTCCTAATGTCTGTGCAGAATTGACCTTTTTGCTCATTTCTGTCTATGCCCCCTCGTTCTATGAACAGAACTCAACCTGAAGAATCTCTTGTAGTTCACATTATTAATCCCTTTTATGAATTTAAAAGCCTCTATCAAATTACCCCTAAGTCTCCTTTTACTAAGCTTAAAGAAATTAAGCATCCTAAGTCTTTCCTCATAACTTTTATCTTTTATAACCGGAAACAACTTAGTTGCCCTTCTTTGGACCTTTTCTAGGGCCTCTATATCTTTTTTTGTAATACGGTGCCCAGAACTGCACACAGTACTCTAAGTGTGGTCTGACAAAGGTATTGTATAACATTCCTTGGATTTATACTCAATACTATTGGCTATATATCCCAGCATTCTGTTAGCCTTTTTTTTTTACTGCTACAGCACAATGCCTAGAACCTGAAAGGCTTTGATCAACTACTACTTCTAACTCTTTTTCAAATTGAGCACATTTCAATTTTGGTTCTCCCATAAAGTAGTCTTATTTTTATTATTTCCCACATGTAAAACATTCCACCCACTTCTGGATTCTGTTTAAATCTTGAATTACTTTAGTAGATTCCAAACATTGAGTGTTGCTGATTTATTTTACATGTTGAAAATGTCCGTATACATACAAGAGGCTGTAATACCTGTACCTTACAGATTGAATGTTGCTGATCCATACATTAATGCAGGCTATTCAACTGATGACCCAGGGACCAAATATGGTCCTCCATAGACATACCTTTGACCTTATTATCACTGAGAAGAAATGTTAATGTAGAGATAAACCAAAAGAACTGTGACAATGCCCAGGGGGGTATACTATGAAGGAAGCTTACCATAGCCAGGGTTTCTTTGCGTTAGCTGGCTTCAGAAAGTCTAACCACTGCAATCTGCTTTAACCGGTGGTTAGTGGTTATCAACTTGCTAAGTGAACACGTGCTTTATTAATCAAGGTACGTGTGCGTTCCCATAAAAGGGGCGGTGTCTGCAACAACGAGCCTATAGCGGTGCAGCATGGGCGGTACTAGAGCAACATATTTCTCTCCTGTGGGGAAAAAATGACTGATACGGACAGATATAATGGACGGCTAAGAACATGAAACAATCATATGAGCAAAAAGTAACACCGTTGCCTCCAACAAAGCCAGGAAGGAACTTTTTTTTTAAACTTTTTTTTTTTAAATGCTCATTGTGTAGGTTAAATTCATTAGGCTAGTTCACCTTACCACTCGTAACAAATAAATCTATACTCTCAGTACATTGTCGAGCAGTTTATTTCTAATGTGACAACTGTAGCTACTACTGACCCTTTAAAATGAGAATAGACTTCATAATCAGTTCAGTTTCTCTGAGAAAGGTTACACCGAATGCTGGGAAAAGAAGAGGCGCCCGTGGTTTCTGAACTTCAAAATTTTTAACTTGATACAGCATGTTTAAAATATTGCTGAAGCAATCACATCAACGTTTTTTCATTAAAAAAAAGTCTCTCAAGCATTTTCCGAAAGCCAAAGGGCAGTTGATTGGTCAAAGGGTTGCTTGCTTTCATATTTTTCAATCTGTTATGCTGTACATAACCTGCCCCGGAGCAGGTTAGCCGTGCAGAGTAAATTGCCGTGGCAATACACCCCGATTAAAAGTGAGTCGGTTTCGTGATACAGAAAACCCAGGGTTGGAGCTTAATTTAGCTCGCTATCCACTTAATCCCCCTTCGTAGTACACCCCTCAGGTCTGCATCAGCACAGTGTCAGTATATATCATAGTGACCAAAGGATAATTAATATTCAGTGCAATTTTAAAGTATCTTTTTCATGTATTGTTGTACTTGGAAAATGTCTATACCTCTACATTGAAGGGTGACAGTGTTGCTGATCCAAACAGTACAGCCATTTTAGCCTGTGTCTCCTGCAAGTTTACAGATGCTGAGGACCTTTGTGGCTCACAATGTCCCAGTGGAGGTCTGTCACTAGAGATTTTGGTTGACAGTATGGAGGGGGTGGAATGGGGGTATGGGATGATGGGGGGTTGGAGAGGGGCAGGGCAACTCAGGCCTGGCGCACACACACACACACACTCACACACACCACGTACATTACATTACATTTACATTACATTCATTTAGCAGACGCTTTTATCCAAAGCGACGTACAGTAAGTGCATACAGAGACATCATCAAGATCACTACAGAACAGACAAGACAAAGCACATCCTTCCCATAATGTAGCAGCTATCCCTAGTAATGAACGTTGACTGTAGTTCACAGTAAGCTGTGGGTAAATCAGCAATACTACACTTCTATTCTAAATGCTATTATAAACTATAATAAACAGACAGGAAAACACAGGGAACTAGTAAACACAGGGAACTGATATTCCTAGGTTAGGATATCAGTCAAGGTGGAGTCTGAAGAGGTGTGTCTTCAGGCCTCGACGGAATGCAGGCAGGGTTGGAGTAGAACGTAGGGGAATGGGAAGTTCATTCCACCACTGAGGAGCTAAGGTGGAAAAACTCCGCAGTCGGGACAAGCGAGAGCCTTTGACATGGAGGGGGGGAAGTGCCAGTCGCCCTGCTGTAGAAGAGCGAAGTGGTCGAGCAGGAACATAGTTCTGGATTAAGTCCTGCAGGTAGGCGGGGCCTGTCCTATTGGCTGCAGTGTAGGCCAGGGTCAGAACTTTGAACCTGATCCTGGCTGCAATTGGCAGCCAGTGGAGTGACCTCAGCAGGGGGGTTACATGGGAAGATTTCGGGAGGTTGAACACAAGCCGGCAGCTGCATTCTGGATCAGTTGAAGAGGCAGAATGGTGCTGGCTGGTAGGCTTGCGAGCAGGGAGTTGCAGTAGTCCAGGCGTGATGTCACCATGGTCTGGACAAGAAGCTGGGTGGAGTAGGTGGTCAGGTACGGTCGAATCCTCCTGATGTTGTACAGGAGGAACCTGCAGGACCGAGCCGTCGCCCTGATGTGCTCTTTGAAGTCCAGCCGGTCATCCAGGACCACCCCCAGGTTCCTTGCAGAGCTGGAGGCAGCCACCACGGTCCCGTCAATGGTGATGGAGAGGTCATGTAGTGGGGAGGTCTTGTACGGCATGAAGAGGAGCTCTGTCTTGTCAAGGTTGAGCTTCAGGTGATGGGTAGCCATCCACTCAAGCAGGTATCCTCTCCTTAACCTGTGGGGTAGAGGGAGGGAAAGAGAGGAAGAGTTGAGTATCATCAGCATAGCTATGGTATGAGAAGCCATGTGAATGAATTACTGAGCCAAGAGACTTAGTATACATAGAGAACAGCAGAGGACCCAGTACAGATCCCTGCGGGACTCCTGTAGACAGGGGATGGGGAGCAGAGACGGAACCCTTCCAGGAGACTTGGTAGGATCTATCAGTGAGATACGATACAAACCCGATACAAATGCCCATCTCAGCGAGTGTGGAGATCAGGAGTTTGTGGTTGACCGTGTCGAATGCCGCAGACAGGTCAAGGAGAATCAGAACAGAGGAGAGAGAGGAGGCTCTAGCAGTGGCGAGTGCCTCCGTCACAGCCAGGAGAGCAGTTTCAGTGGAATGGCCGGTTCTGAAGCCGGACTGATGCAGGTCAAGCAGGTTGTTCTAGTGTTCATGTACACATGTGTGAGCTCAAGAGGCAGAAAGGAATCATCAGACAAATAAGATATTAAAAAATACAAAAAGTGGGCCATGATAAAGCCCAGCAAACTCTGTCTGTGAGCCGAGGTGGCTGCCCATTGATGGAGATGTGTAAAATACAGGCAGACAGAAGAAGAGAAAACTACAGAACGGAACTTTATCTGTAATTCTTCCATTAGCTTACAGAACGTCTGCTTTAGACTGGCCGGAGGAAGTCATTGAAGGGAGAGGGGCCAAGAGAGAGAGCAAAGAGAAGTGAGAGGGAGAAGTAGCAGGAGAAGGAGTGATTGAGGCAGTGAGGAAGAGAGGGTGCCAGAGAGAGGGAGTGAGAGAAGGAGAACAGTGAAAGAGGAGAGAGGGAGAGAGCAAGGGATCAAGGGACAGGAAGAGTGAGAGAGAAGCGGAGAGAGAGGAGAGAGGAAGCAAGCGAAAGAGGGAGTCGGAGAAGGAAAGATTGAGAAAGAGGAAATATCACTGAAAAAGGTATGTACACCACGACACTTCTGGAAAATGCACGTCACCCAGCAGCAGAAACCTTTATCTGCCCCACAAATTGGCATCTATATAACAAACACATTCCTGTTATTTGTGATAAATCAATGCTTAAAATTTTATAATAGACTACATTGCTTCTGGTGGTGTTTGAATGCTCTGCTTTCATAATCTAATCATAATCTAAAAAGCACATGGCTGTGTGTGCCCAGTATTTATTTTTGTTTATTCTGTAGGAAATTGTTCTGCTCTTGAAGCTGTTGAGGTCTATGGGTTTGTGTTCCTCTTCCAGTGCATTCCCCAGGGGCTGTCTGCGTGCTGCTTTGATTGGCTCTGAAGCATCAGGTGGTGCACCCTTCTCAGCTTGTGATTGGCTGGCACACAAGCAGTCATGGTGAAGAATAAGCATTTTGACAGCATTCTGGAGCCAGAGGAGTTGCTGGAAACGGGGGCGATGACATTATAATGGGTGTGTTAAGGAGGATTGGAGATGGAGATGATGTCACAATCAGAGCTTAGAGCTCTAGATTGTGGTCATTATGGTTTAACCCAAAACAAGATAATCGTGACCAAATTCTAAGGCATCGAATGACTATGCCATTATCTGTATTTTATGTATTAAATTGCATTACTTTCAATGATGATAATTCAACACTTTATGAAAATCTATCATATATCACGATTAAAAGTGTAATGAAATTCGTACATGATGAAAGTAATAAAAAGCCGTCTCTCTTTGGCAAAGATGTCATGGTCAGAGTATAGGACTGTGAGGCTTTTATGGTCAGAGTGTAGGACCATAAGGACATACTATTCAGTGTAGGACCAGGAGGACAACATAGTCAGAGTGTAGGAACGTGAGAACATCACAGTCAGAGTGTAGGATCATGAGGATATCATGTTCAGAATATAGAACATGAGGATATCACAGTCAGTACAGGACAGACAGTCTGAATTGTTTTACATTAGGGGTCCTAGGAGGGGTGAAGCAATGTGTCTATGTGCTGTTTGTAAAATTGTGGTTGGGTTGGCCCATGCTCTCACAAAATAGCTTAAACAATAATTACAGATCAGAGACTGACTCTCTCTGGGTGCATTTCATATGTTTGAAGAGAAGGCCACCCCCCTCACATGACACCCCCGTCACATGACAGTCTTCTATTCTTAGGTAAAAGCTCTGATGGACTTTCATTTTCATAACTGAGCTTTTAATGACTCTTTTGCCAGGGCCAAAACATGACAGACTTCATAGATGAAATGCAGGCCTCTGAGTTACCATGCATTAACTTATTAATTTGTTTGTTTGTTTGTGTGTGTATGGGTAATATGGCTTTATGCAACAACATGTCAGTAGATTATGAAATCTATTTAAAAGCATAGTCTATTTTTGACCCCCTATTAACACCGCAGTGTATTGAGGGAGAGCTGAAGGAACACACTTGCTTACAGAGACAGACTGTACAGAACAGAACCTATAAGACAGATCGCAGCTGGTACAAAATGAACTCTACTCCTTTGGCTCACCCCAAGTCTCATGTGGTGTCCTGCAAAAAACAAACAAAAAAACCTAGTAGTGTTGTACAGGAGTAAAAGATGAATGTGCTCATCATAAAGCTGAGTGTCTCATCTTCTCTTCTCAGCTTCTCTGTAGGCCGACATCTCTTGCTGAAACTCCAGGCAACAGAGTGAAATCTCATCGATTGAATCACTCTTTCAGTCATTTTCTACACATTAGAAAATAAGAGAAAACTGTGAGCATCAGCACAGGGTGGTGCATGGCACACTATTGTAATAGATCCATAATAATAATAATAAAGTTTTGAAAATTATTATGATTAAGTTTTGTCTTCTTCATATTATTATTATTATTATTATTATTATTATTATTATTATTATTATTATTATTATTATTATTATTATTATTATTATTATTATTTTATTCTGACCTTTGCTCAGTCAGTCCTAGTTGTTCCCACAGTGCCATCTAGAGGGCAGTGTGTGTAAGTGGTGTCCTAGATTTGGCTGTTCACAGATTTGAGCTGAGCTCTCCACACACAGAGCTTTATATTTAACAGAAATGATGTGATTCATACTGCCACCCAAGCTCAGATCTCTGTTAGACTGTGCTCAAACTATCTGTGTGTGCGCTTGTGTGGGTATGTGCGCATATGTATGTATGTGTATGTGTGTGTGTGTGTGTGTGTGTGTGTGTGTGTTAAATATTTGGTCATTTATATGTTTCAGTTCTTTATACAGTACATTATCAATAACATGGATGTTCAATTAAACAGCAATAATGTTTTCTTTCTGCAGTAATGTAATTCTTATATATATATATATATATATATATATATATATATATACATACGTATATACAGATCCTTTCCAAAAAATTAGAATATCATGGAAAAGTTGTTTTTTTCCATAATTCCATTCAAAAAGTGAAACTTTCATAGATTATAGATTCATTACACACAAAGTGAAATATTTCTAGCCTTTATTTGTTTCATTTTTCATAATTTTGGCTTACAGCTCCAGAAAACCCCCAAAACAGTATTTCAAGAAATTAGAATAGTGTGTCGAAAATCAGCATTTACTTCAGTTATTTCAGAGAATGAATGTTTTAGACTGAGTGTCACACTCTGTACGTGGTGGTTTTTGAAGCACTGACTCCAGCCTCAGTCCACTCCCTCTGCATCTCCGCCAAATTTTGGAATCGTCTTTGCTTGACAATCCGCCGAAGCCTACGGTCATCTCTTTTGCTTGTGCACCTTCTCCTGCCACATTTTTCCCTTCCACTAAACTTTCTATTGATATGCTTGGACACTGCACTCTGTGAACAGCCAGCCTCCTTAGCGATGACCTTTTGTGGCTTACCCATCTTCTGGAGGGTGTCAATGATGGTCTTCTGGCCAATTGTCAAGTCTGCAGTCTTCCCCATACTGAACCAAACTGAGATACCTGTCCAATTTAACGACAAACCTGTAGAAACACTTTGCAGGTGTTTTGAGTAAATTAAATGATTAGAGTGTGACACTCAGTCTAAAACCTTCATTCTCTGAAATAACTGAAGTAAATGCTGATTTTCGACACACTATTCTAATTTCTTGAAATACTGTTTTGGGGGTTTTCTGGAGCTGTAAGCCAAAATTATGAAAAATGAAACAAATAAAGGCTAGAAATATTTCACTTTGTGTGTAATGAATCTATAATCTATGAAAGTTTCACTTTTTGAATGGAATTATGGAAAACAACAACTTTTCCATGATATTCTAATTTTTTGGAAAGGATCTGTATATATTGTGTGTGTGTGTGTGTGTGTGTGTGTGTGTGTGTGTGTGTGTGTGTGTGTGTGTGTGTGTGCATGCGCGCGCAAGAGTATGGACGTGAGCCCTTGTTTGATTTTGCTTGATTAGCAATTAAACAATTTACCATCTAATTACCAATACCAATCAGTGTTTTATCTTGTTGTCACTTTTCTTTTCTTTATGTAATTATTTAACATGTGAGACAGTTTGAGAGAAATTACATGTTTACGGTAAATAACTTCTACTATTTCAGCGATACTATAACCTCTGCATTTGAATGGATCTCTATGGGAATTGGGGGGTGGGACTAGATTTAGCTGAAAATTACACGGGAATAGTATGTAACCCATGGCTGGCTAAATGGCTGTAAGTCATCAAGGGTCTAAGGTATCAAACGAGCCTCAAACCATCACTCTCCTGCCAGATATGCAGTAGATATGGATGGATCACTTTAAGGGTTGTTTCTCCTGACAAATTTTCCTATTGAACTCTATAGAAAAATAAGTCAGGAGAAGAAACCCTTCAAATTATCCATCCATATCTACTGTATTTCTGGCAGCAGAGTGATGGTTTAAGGCTTGTTTGATACGTCAGACCCTTGATGACTTAGAGCCATTTAGCCATCCATGTGTTCCACACTGTTCCAGTGTAATTTAAAGCTAAATCTAGTCCCAATTCCCATAGAGATCCATTCAAATGCAGAGGTTATAGTATCGCTTCTAAGAGTACCTGGAAATAAGATATCAGGAGTCTTTTGATATCCTTTTATATAGAGTCGTGATGGCATCACCTGTTTACCTGTGGAATACCTGTTTACCACAGAAGTTGTTTGAGCGAATGGCAAGAATGTGCAAGGCCGTTTTCAAGGCAAAGGGTGGCTACTTTGAAGAATCTAAAATATATGACTTTTTTTTATTTGTTTAACACTTTTTTGGTCTTTGCATAATTTAATTTGTGTTATCTCATAGTTTTGATGTCTTTACTATTCCAAAATGTGGAAAACAGTAAAAATAACGGAAAAAACCTTCTATGAGTAGGTGTGTCCAAACTTTTGACTGGTACTGTATGTATAAATATCTAGATCAAGGATTGTACATGTGAGTAGAAAATTGTATTCATGAAACGTGTCATATTTCAACATTAAATTATTTTTTATATATACAAGAGACAGTTTAGTTTAGTTTACCAAGCAAGGGACTAAAAGTAATCTCAAAAACCAAAACCTCCCACATCTAAAGTAGCCTGATTTCCCTTTCCCTGAGCTACTGTTGGCTTTTCAGCTGCACTTGATGACATGCACAGGATTCTGGGTAATTAGTATTTTTTGTTTGTAGAGTTACATGGGAGAGAATAATCTTCATCATATAAGTTTTAGGAATTTATTGTTAGTTGAAACATGATTATTTATATGATGGGCTTGTGGGTTAACATGCTTTAAACATGATTGCTGTGTTTGTGGGGCCATCTTGTTTAATGATGATGGCTGTGGGTTTGTGAGTCCATCCATCCATCCATTATCAAACCCGCTTATTCCTGGTCAGGGTCACGGGTGCTGGAGCCTATCCCAGCATGCATTGGGCGAGAGGCAGGAATACACCCTGGACAGGCCGCCAATTCATCGCAGGGCACACACACCATTCACTCACACACTCATACCTATGGGCAATTTTAGAGTCGCCAATTAGCCTAACCTTTGCATGTCTTTGGAGTGTGGGAGGAAACCGGAGTACCCGGAGGAAACCCAAGCGGACACGGGGAGAACATGCAAACTCCACACAGAAAGGTCCTCGGCCGGGATTCAAACTCAGTACCTTCTTGCTGTGAGGCGACAGTGCTAACCACTGCACCACCGTGCCGCCCCGGGTTTGTGAGTCTTTGGGCTATATTTTCCGGTCGGGGCATGGCATGTGGCGAGCCGTCGCACTGGAGAAGTGGTAATTTCGTCATGGATTTTCACGCGCCTGAGCCCGTTTGACTTGTCATGCGCCAAAGTGGGAGGAGAGTCGCTGTGTGGGGTGTGTCAGTCCAGATCGCAGAAGTGCAGTACAATTTTACTGAACCTGGTTGCAATCTTGCAGTCAGATTAGACTGCGATTTGCACATGCGCCGTCCGCCTGCATGGCAAATTGCTCATTTCGCGGCTTTCCCAAGCAATGCATGCATGATCATAACCTATTCAAAAGCCAATAAACCATTTCCGTGGATCATATGCCATCTGATTTGACTTTAATATAAATCCCCCAAGCAGGGAAAATGCATAGGCTACTTTGCATTTATTGTGCATTCTCTTTTTTCTTTTCTTATGTTAGGCTGATTCCTGTATGTATTTATGTTTTTAATTGTTTATGGCTGTTATCATACTGCAATGTGGTCCAGGGGGTAGGCTACAGTATTCCATTCTTTTTCTTACACCCATCTGTAATGGTAAGATATAAACGCAGCTGTGCGATGCTGATGTAGACACTGTAACATTTGTAGAAAGTGAAGCTTGTTTGAAAAGATGTTGACTACTCACTGTAGGCTACAAAACTGTAAATAGTAGGCTAGGCTCTAATTATGATTATCAATATTCTGCACTGTAAAAAATATTTCATAAAAAAAACGGTGAAAAAACTAGCAGCAATGTTGCCAGTGAAAACCCATTTAATGAATATATACATGTACAGTGCCCTCCACTATTATTGGCACCCCTGTTAAAGATGAGTAAAAAGGGTTATAAAAGATTCACTGTTTGGTGAATTAGCTTAATCTCACACTGAAAAAATGAAAAAAATCCAACCTTTAATTGAAGTAAATTTATTATGAGAAAAAAAAATCCCTTATCAAGAATTTTTTAACAAAACCACATGTGCCACAATTATTGGCACCCCTGCATTTATACATAGAATAAAGTAACCATTTTTGATATTTGGTCACATATCCTTTGCATGCAATGACTTCCTGATGTCTGTGACCCAACAAAATCAAAAGACTCTTGCTATCTTATTTTCTGGTACTCTTAAAAGCGATACTATAACGTCTCTGGTTTTGAATGGATCTCTATGGGAATTGGGGGGTGAGACTAGATTTAGCTGTAAATTACACTGGAACAGTATGGAACACATGGTTGGCTAAATGGCTCTAAGTTAGCAAGGGTCTGTTGTATCAAACAAGCCTTAAACCATCACTCTGCTGCCAGAAATACAGTAGATATGGATGGATAACTTGACTTATTTTTCCAAAGAGTTCAATATGAAAATTTGTCAGGAGAAACAACCCTTAAAGTGATCCATCCATATCTACTGCATATCTAGTGATCCATCCATATCTACTGCATATCTGCATATCTAAACCCGCTCTATGCGAGTTTAGCTGTAGTCTGCGATGGGATACCTTGTGTTTCAGAGGAGAATCGTGGATGTTTACACTCTCCCGAATTGGCAGTGGGGTTCACACATGAATGTGCTTGTTTTTGCAGATAACTGGAAATTCCAAATTAGG